>CAJNIZ010037524.1:44341-62505 GCA_905231905.1 Symbiodinium pilosum
GGGGTCCTTATTAGGGATTGTATAGGGATAATATTGAGAAATACCCATTTGGTTTTGGTTTTAGGGTTTGAAGGGGTTTAAGAGTTTGGGGTTTCAGGATTTTAAGGGTTTAGGGTTTGAGGGTTTAGGGGCTTGGGGTTTAAGGTTTTTTTTTGTAGTGCATGCCAAAGGAGGATAGATAGTTCTTATTTTTATATGGTATAGGCGTTGTTGCCTTTGGTTAAGAGTGTGAGAATTGGGCTCTCGGATGGTAAATTTAGTAACGTTATGACTCAGGGCCTGACATTGATTTAGGATGCACAATGAGTGTTTTGGGTACTGCCCCAACTCTATCAAAGTTGCACAGTTGGAGAAAATTCATGATGTAGTTCTATATAGTCCTTAATATGAGCTCTAATATAGACTGTTACAGGGTGGGGGCAGTACCCAATGAATGTTCTTGCTTCGGTTAAGGGGTTTGGAATTGACCCGCATCACAGCCCAAAAAAAGCCATCAATCTCTGACCTTTTCGCCACGTGCACGTTTATCTGGCGAATCTCGAAACACTTAGGTTTGCTTAGCTAGGAGTGAAGGAATGGATCTTCATAGTATTTCCTATATAATCAATTATAGTAGTTTCCATTTTCTTTTCCATTCCTTCATTCCCAGCTAACCAAAGGCCAGAGTACCCTTGGATTCATCCCTCGGCCAGCTATGTCGGCCCCAAACATTTTCAATAAATAGGAGTTGTTCTTCCAGAGCCCCACGATAGCCGCTGTCCTCGGTCAACAGGGGGAAGGGGCTCCCACGAATCGCCTCCCCCCAGTATTACACCCCCACACCCCCTAAGATTAAATATTACCAATGTACAAAATAGACCACACAATGGGAGTATCTAATATTGGGATTCCCTCCAATGCATAGCTCCTGTGGTCCGGGAGGGACATCGCAAGGCAGACTTCGCAGCCTACCAGGTATTGCCCTCCGCGATATGGGAGTTTCCAGAAGTTAGAGTACCTTTTATTTTTGGTGTCCCTATATATAAAGGACTAAAGTATGTTGGGGTCTCTATTGGGATCCCTTACTTTGGGGAACTACCATATGTATTCTTTGGCAACCCTACATAATTCCTCGGTTCTAGGGCATAATCTCTTTTACTGCCCGTACTATAAAGGGGTCACTAATCATCTCCCATTGTGAGAAACCTCCAACCCAAACCCTAAACCCTAAACCCTAAACCCTAAACAAACCGGACCTGCTGAAAGGACCCCACCCAGCTGCCGGAGCAATGTCCCGAGGCCATCGCGCAGATTGTTGGTGTAGATTCCTGGTTGAAAGTGTTCCGGGGGTGTGGGTCAGAAGTAGGATTGAGGGTTTAGCTTTTGGCTCAGTCTAAAGAATGCGGTCGAGGGCCTAAGATAGTAATTACATAGGAGAGGAAACTATTTGGATCATGTGGTGTTTCAGGGGTGTGCCAACTGTGCGACAATGTAGCCCCCATCCGTTGCAACCCGAGTTCCTAACAAGATCCAACTGTAGGTCGGCTAGAGGTTTTGCTGGTGGGATAGTCAGGGATGGCCGCCTAAGCCCTCAACTGAGACTCAAAGATCTCAACCCTAGATCCTACCCCGTAAATCCTGAGCCCTGAGTTCTCGCACCTCAGGAAAGCTTAACGGTTTTAAGCTAGCGGTGAGTACTGGACTGGATCCCCAAAACTACGCCGTTCAAGCCCTCATATATAATACCCCTTAGAACCGTTTTACTCACCCACTCTCCCTTAAGCACCTGTAAGGAAAGGGAACGTTACATGGCTTCCGAAATCGACAAGCGCGCCGTGAAGGGCGCCAAAGTGCTTGTGCTTTGCAGCGAAAGCAGGCCCAGGTCACTGTTTGTACAAATGGGGGTTTCCCAAAATTGGGGGACCTTTTTGGGGGTCCCCATAATAGGGCTAAAGTATTTAGGGTCTACAATGGGGTCCCCCTATTTCGGGAGACTACCAAATCTGGTATGTATATAGACACAAATGTAGAACTAGATGTCTGGATCTGCATGTGTGCTCTTTCTTGATGTAAAAAATTCTATAGGTTTGAGGAATTGTTGGGAATTGGCAGGTCCCGTGCATTCGCGATTCTTTTGGCACGGAAAGTGGGTAGTCTCGATTGTATTCCAGGTCTCTTGCGGGAAATCCAAGCTAAAAAACATTGTTCCCTTGCCTTTGGCTGGAGCCCTTATGGGTCCCTTTATGTGGGACCCATCAAAGATGCCTTACAGTGATAGCTGATTCCCCAGATGTGAGAGTGTCGGGCAGGCTTGCGGCCCTGCAGGAGCTGGTGCAAAAGGCCAGCTTACCTGTGTAAGTTGGATTCAGGCTTTAGGGATTTGAGGTTCAGGGATTAGGGATTTGAGGTTTAGGGTTTAGGGATGTGAGGTTTAAGGTTTACGGATTAGAGGTCAGGGATGTAGGGCCTGACTAGTTGTGATAGAGGAGAATCAAGTGAAAGCGAACCTGCAAGATGAAGTGGTAGTCTGCCGGTCGCGTAAGAAGTCCTGACAGCCAAGTAACCTTTGTCTTCTTGGTGCTTTGCGGGAACAGGTCAGGCATTATGGCAAAGGGGCAACTATGGGATCCATGCATTGATTTCCTACTGCGCACCATGTGAGCTATAGTGAAAACTCCTGGTATTCCCCTTAATAACCCCACATAAGAGTTCCCTATATAATAATTCTATAACCCACCTAATGGGCTTGGGTAAGAACCCCCCTGTCAGAATTTATACAAGAGCGCTCCTATTTGCTGCTTCCCTTGCGAAACNNATAAGGTTTAAAATAGGATAGGAAGAGTGGCCATGGGGTTTTCACACGAGCCCTATTGGAGTTTAGATTATGGCTCACGTAAGTGTTGCGTTCTGTGTAAAAAAATCCTTAGCAGCTTGGGCATGTGAAATCTTCCCTCCAGTTGATGACTTCATGGTACAACCCCAAAACAGGTGTTCTTTGGACCCCCGAACTAGACATTTCATGGACCAAGGCCCTACAGTTTAGGGTTTAGGGTAGCATCACCATGAAGTCTCAATACAGGGAGCCCCAACTTTGAACAACTCCTGCCGTCAGGTACCAGATGTGAATAGCAAGGCCGATGGGGCAGCTAGCAGGACAGGCTGAGAGCACATTAATTCCTAGACAAAAAATCCTGTTTTAGTGGTTTTTAGGGTTTAGGGGTTTAGGGTTTAAGGGTTTAAGGGTTTAGGGTTTAGGGTTTAGGGAACCTAAGCACCCCAAACCATGGGAATTATAGTACTATAGTACTCTAGTATACGTCGGTCATGCGAGATTTTTAGTATCAGCAGTAGTGTCCCTGCTTGAGAAGGCTGCAGCAGGGGGATTTTTGGCTCGGCGCTCCTCATGTCTATGTTTCCTCGGGTCCACAGCTCGCCAGGGCTGCTTAAGCCCTGGCCCCAACCCCCTACTTGGAGAGTCAAGGGGGACTTAGTAAGTAGGTTAATAATATGGGGAGAACAGGCGGCTACTATATATCTTATAGGGCTTATAAGAAGACTTACTAAGTCTGACCCTCCAAGTACGACCCTAAACTTACTGGCTCTTAGTAGGGAATTTGGAAATATAATCCCTGTATAATATGCTCCCTTGTTCGGAACTAAGAACCAGTAAGTAAACCCTAAACCCTAAACCCTAACCTTAAGGCGTCTCGTTGTGATTTGAACGGTTTCCTGGGCTGCAGATTTGGGTGTTCCTGATAGGCCCCTTATCCTCGGAAGCGTCTTCAGGTTCTGACCCGCGGTAATACATATCCCGGTATACCCCCAATATATTTCTTAAAATAAGCCCTATAATAGCCCTTGTCTATCCTTTAGGTATTCCCTACACATTTCCTGTACTTAATTGTTGGGGGAGATGAGTTGGGGATTCGCCTCAAAAGTTGAGATGCGTGGAATCTACGGGTTTCGGACTGTTGAGGGTCCTGCCGGTGGCTGTTGACCCTGCTGCGTTTTGAAGCGGTGCATCCCCAACTATTTCTGCAAGAAAGCACAACGCCTTAAGCCCGCATGTACAAATTCTCCGTCACCACGTGAGACCGCAAAGCATCAGCTTCAGGCAGCGCAGTCTTTAGTGTAAAAAGAAGGCTAGGTTCTGGAGTCCTCAATGCTGTTACTAAAGTCTTTCCGGCAAGATATGAAAATGGCAGTTCTCCTCCAACTGTCAGAGACGTCTAGTAGGGGACTATAAAGCTCCTGAAGGATATGGCCATTCACTACACTATATCGGGGTTATATTGGGATAATGGAAAAGAAAATGGAAACTACTATAGTATCCCTAAACCCTAAACCCCTAAACCTATAGTATCTTGCGGACTCTAAAGCTCCTGCAGGATATGGCCGTTCTTGCTGATCCTAGCCTACGTTGCGCCTACGGCTGCACAGATGCCATACATTACCCAGACCAACTAAAGAATCCAAAAAATGGAACCCCCCAATATGAACCCATTACTACATTGGGGTAACTAGGGGATTATTAGGGGGTTCTCACTATTTTTTGGACCCCTTAAGGGGTCTGGGTATGCAGTGGTAGGCATCCCTAAACCCTAAACCCTACTTGGGAGTCAGGTCATGCTAATTCGAGTACCCGGACCTCAAAAAGGGGGGAACATAACGGCCCAACACCCGCAAACACAGTCAAAATAGTCAATGGGGGTCCCTAAAATGGTGCCGCTAACTTTGGAAACCCCCCCATATTGAGTACTTGGACCTGAAGGGATCCTTGACTTCAGGCAGGGATAATGGAAAAGAAAATGGAAGCGACTATAGTAGGGTATATAATAGGGTATATAGTGGAGTTATATTGGGATAAGGGAAAAGAGAAAGGAAACTAGTATATCATATTGGGGTTGTATCAGGATGATGGAAAAGAAAATGGAAGCCACTATAGTATGTTGGGGTTATATTGGGCTAATGGAAAATAACATGGAAACTACTATTTAGGGTTTAGGCTTCAGGGGCAGGAGGATGCTATAGGTAGCCTTCGTGAGGGCTTTCATAGCTGTTCTGCGTCATCCTAAATCCAACTTCGTTTCTTGCCTCTGTCCGCAAGATTTTTTGTTTTTTTGCGTGGAACTCGTGTCGAAACGAAGGGCTGCAGAGAAGCAAAGGAGAAAGTCGAACCCCACATCCTAAAACCTCAGCCCTGACCTTCCAAAGCCCTCAGATCCGGACTCCTGGGTTCAAGTTTTGATCCAGGTTACCGTGATTTGCATGTGGTCTTGGGAATATGGGTGAGGGGCTAGGGATGAAGGGATGTTGATGGCTGTTTACGGCGTATGGTCGTGTAGGGTTGGGGTTTCCCTAAGCCCTAAACACAGGGAGTTTTTTGGATGCCAGTCTCCACGCTGCTAGGCACAAAAATCTGCAGCCTCGCAGACTGGGGGGGCCGATCTTAGCCTACATGGGTATAAATCCTGTATGCATCCTTATTGAGATGCAACCTTCAATTTCTGTAGCCGACTCCGCATTTGCTCAGATTTTGCCGGGCTATGGGACCATCTTCATCTTCTGGCGCGCTGCCAGAGGAGCGGCTATTCGATTTTACTGGCTGGCTGCTAGTAGAGGATGGCAAACCAGATGGACCACGACATGAAAACTGGAGGGCTCAGGAATGTGGAATAATTATTACTATTATTCCTATTATTATTACTATTGGTATTATTGTTATGACTACGTACTATTATTATTACACTAAACCCTAAACCCTACAGGAGTTTTGCCACAATAGTTTTCATGTTCCTCTGCACGCTCCAGGCCGAGCCCCAGACCCTGACAGCCAAACCGGCCCTAAATCTTTAGGGGTTTAGGGTTTTGGGTTTAGGGTTAAGGTTTAGGGTGGTGTGAGGCTAAGGGCTTGGGGAGTGGGAAATAACATGGAAACCATTGTATTCTCGGGGTTAGATATGGGCAAGTATAGGGAATCCATTCCACCATCCCCTACGTTTGGGTTGTGGTGTGGTGTGGTGTGGGGTTTTATGTTTCGAGCTCAGATCTTTCAATGCAACTATTCGGGTGCATGAGAATTCTACAGGACTATGCAGCATTTCATCCATTTGAAAGGTGTTTGCTAAGTCTCGATTGCTTGGAGGGACCAACGAATCCCCATCACTGAGGAGAAGGTGTATAGGTTAGGTGGACCCCCATCCAGTAATAGTGACTATAGGGGATAATAGGGATTATATTAGGGTCCTCTTATATTCCTATTATACCACTATTACAGGGTGGGGGGTCCTCCTAATGTATAGTTGCCATATCGTCTACCTCAAAGAGACCTATAACTGATGATTTTTGTTTGTCAGCCCTGGCAGTTGCCTAATTTCTGTAGCTGCCATGTTGCAAACACGGGCAGGAGCTGTTGATGAGATACCAAAGCCTTCCTTGAGCAAAGACAGATCTAGTAGAGGCAACATGAGTTTTTTTAAAAAAACACAAATCAGGTGTTGAGTGCTGTCTGTCTTTGAGGAAGGTAGGCCTTTGTTCAGTTTCAGACTTGTCAGCATCTCGTTAGATAAAGATCTAGAGGGTTGGAATCTTCGGGCTGAATCTAGACGATTACTTAGGTGGATCCCCCACCCAGTAATAGTGACTATTATGGATAATAAGGATTATATTAGGGTCCTCTTATATTCCTATTATACCACATTATACCACTATTACAGGGTGGGGGGTCCTCCTAAACGATTACGTTATAGGGTTTCAGGGTGTAGAGCGGCATAGGCGCCAGTCAGAGCCCTTCTACTGCAGCTCAGCGCAGATTCATGACGTTGCCCCCAAATGCTTATAGAGCCTCAACACCCCGCAAATAAACATCCCTGATCCCCCTAAAAGTTGAACAGTGCCAGATCAGGGATGGAAACTATTATAAAAGGGTGTATGCTAAGGATATATAGGGATAATGGAAAAGAAAATGGAAACTACTATAATAGGGATAAGGGAAAAGAAATACAATTTCATCAGTGGCCTGGGGTGTGGAACTCTACGGAGGTGGATCTTTCTCATGAGGGCTTTCGCGCATGTTTTGTCAAGATCATGTGCAGCCTGGGCTATCATTTGTCACATGCAAGCTTCTTTGCAGGAACAGCCTGGCTCTTTCGTAGCATTCCTCCGTTTGCCTGTTGGTGGGCTCAACCCTATTCAAGTCTTTTTCGGGACTCTTACCCCTATATAACCCTAATCTATCTATATATATACATAGATCCTAATCTATACCTTATTATAGTGGTTTCCATTTTCTTTTCCATTATCCCTACCAAACCCCTCATATATACCCTAATATAAATATAAATTCAAAAATATATGTATATATCTTTACCCTAAACGCTAAACCTTAAACACTATTACCTGCTTCAAGGAGTTGGCGACGCAATTTCAGCACGGTTTCGCGTGGAGATCAGCGACGTAGGGCAAGCACCGCCCAAAGACAAGGCCGGAAAGACTTAGGGTACGGTTTAGGGTTTAGGGATTTTCAGCTGAAGCTGCCCGGCAATTCGAAGACCCATGACTTGTGAAACATCAAACCAGAGCTTACTCGATGTCAGTAGGCAAGAAGGGAATAATTAATCCCTACCTAACCCCTATATAGATATTCCCATACTTCCCTACCAACCTGTATAACCCTAATACATACCCTATTATATACTCAATTTTCCTCTACCACCCTGATATATACCTTATTATATACCCTATCATCGTAGTTTCCATTTTGTGTTCCGTTCTTCCTATATAACCCTAGTATATACCCTAGTATAGTAGTTGTCTTTTTCATTCCTGTTTCCCTATATATCCCATATATATATATATTTCATACCCTATTATGGTAACCAATAAGAGAAAGCACAAACCCTTTCAAAAAACAAGAGGAGGCAAGAGGAGGCTGGGAAGCTCTAGGTTTTGTTTTTGTTGTTCAAGGGCACTTTGAAGGGCTTGATGCGGTTTAGGGTTTGGGGTTAAGAACAGCAAAAATGACACAAGTACGAAGTACTAAGTACTAAGTGTAGTAATAATAACAGTATCTATATTAGACTCTGTTCGGGATTCAGGGTTTAGGGTTTCGGGTTTGGTGCATGTTCTGACTGCTGACACCTTACATGAGTTGCTGGAAGCACCGTATGGGGGTTTCCCAACTTCAGGGGTCCCTTTTGGGGTCCCTATGATACGGATTTCAATATTTTAGGGTTTACATTGGGCCCCTTACTCATGGAAACTACCCTATCTCAATGATAAAAGTCTGCAGTGGAGTTAGCTGTATTGGTAACTGGGCGTAGGATGCTAGGCTTCAATCTTCAACATATCAATATCCTGGATAATCTGCGTTGTTGTGAAAGAGTATAGCTTACCCAAGTATGGGCATGTAGTAGATAGAATCGCCTCCTGATGTTAGTGCGTAACAGCCACGCATCAATAGTTACTTTCCACAACGGAATGACCACATATGATGTCAGATTTGCTAATTTGGGGCATACCAGGCGGCTTCAATGTCGGGGAGTGTTCAAAATTCTAAGCCAAGTATAGACAACCATGGAAGCTAGAGTATTTTGGCAACCCCAATCCCCGCAGTAACGAGCCTATGACTACCATGTGACTCTTACAGGGTCCTTATCGACTCTGGCGGAGGTGTTTGCTGCTTTAGGATTTTGGAATGCCTAAGTATGTGAGCTCGAATCCCTGAACCCTGACACCTTTTCCTATACCCGAAGCCCCAAGCCTTAAACCTTATCCCTAAACCTAAGCCTAAAACCCTAAACCCTGAAGCCCTAAAACCCTAAACCCTAAAACATAGAATCGAGTTGGAAAATCTGACCAACCCTCCCCTGAACCCTAAGAATTTTTGAAAGCGAAGCCTAAGCCCTAACTGGACCTTGGATCAGGGTTCAGGGGTTTCTGGTTTAGCGGTCTAGGGCTTAGGGTTTAAGGTTGTCGTTCTTGTTTTGGGTTCTGTCCTACATATTTATAGGATACGTCTCCAAACAGGTAGAACATCCAGGGTGCAGGTAAGCCCTAAATCCTAGACCGAAGCGCAGGCGGAGGGCACCTGATGTGGGACAACAGTATCTCCGGAGAGCGCTTCTGGAGAAAAAGAGACTTCAGCATTTGGGGCTTGTCAGATTGTTTGTCTGCGGTGTCTATATAAAAAGTAGTCTTTCGGCTTTACGTATTCGCAGGGCATCGGGGGGCATCGGGGAGTGTGGTTGGGGTAAATGGGTCTTTCCTGGTCAGGAATTAGACAACTATACGCCGATTTGAGGCTATCAGAAGTTTACGAACTCCGACGAAATTCGCTGCCAAGATACGCCTTGTTTCCCCATGACTTTGCACTTTGAGGCTATGCCTTGCCACTACGCATGACGATTTTCATGTTAAAGAATGTAGTCTGTGCAGCCAGGCATACCCTAAACCCTAAACCCCTGTCTAGAAGCAAGATTAGAAATATACAGGTTCAGACAGCCATGGCCCGGATGGCGTAGAGTTCTGCAAAAGCACCTGAGGCCCACCCGTTCAAGCACAGAGGCCGGATATGGGCCCCTTTCAAACCCAAAGGGTCCATGTAGGTATATGGTATATACTTAGGGCCCAAAGGGGTTCCCATATACCTACTTTAAGGCCCAAGTATATCCCATATACCTACATGGACCTTTTGGGAAAAGGACTCCAAGGTGTCTGGCCCTCCTTCTGTTAGTAGCTTGCTCTATTAAGGGACCCTGAACAGATGACATGGGGGTCCCTCTTTAGTTTAGCATAATGATAGTCCCTACTAGAGTCCCGAAAAGGAAGCCTTCTGAGATTTCATAAGAGTCTGAGGTGAAATTCTATCAGCTAAGGAGACTGGTAAGCCTGTACGTCTCACTGCTGACACATTCTAACCTTGAGCCCCCGGAACGGCCCGGAACTTCATGTTGAAGGGCCCCCTACCTCATGGAACTCGATTCTTTTTGTGGGTTTGTGGGGATTCTATAGACTGCTGCACGTTGCAACTGTAAGATGCTCTCCGCAGCACGACCCTCAGACTCTAAACCACAAGCTGTCAGGTTTTTCAGGCCCTTACCTACCAACCCTATGTAATTCCTGTTTTCATGTAAGTTCCACTTTTGTTGTTGGTTCGATCCTCTTCTATTCCAGGTGCTTATGCCCCTACATTGCCGTAAACCCTGAATATGGTAGTTTCCTTGCTCCATCTATTCCAATTTTTTGGGCACCTTCAGTATCCATAGGCCTCTACGTTACACAACCCTAGACTCCTGATAAGAGGGTAGAGCCGTTTTTGCATCATGGAGGCCCTAAACCTTAAACCCTAAACCTACCTTTGGTTAGCTAGGAATGAAGGAATGGATGCCTATAGTAGTCCTTGTATAACCCATTATAATAGTAGTTTCCATGTTCTTTTTCATTCCTGCATTCCCAGCTAACCAAAGGCCAGTAAACCTACTCTAATTGTGTGGGAGGCTTCCGAGTGTGCTGTCGGCCTGCAGGAATCCCTGCATGCTCAGCTGATGGTTTCTCGAAAGGAGAAGAGCTTAAGGTTTAGGGCTTGGGGTTGCGGGCTTCGGGTTTACGGGTTTACGAGTTTTGGGGCTTAAGCCTTCAGGCTAGGGCCCGGGTGTATTCGTTTAGGGCTTGGGTTTTGGCTTGGGGCTTAGGGCTTGCAGCTGTGGGTTGTTAATTGCATGGCTTGGAGTTCAGAATTTTGGGCGTAAGGTTTGTCGTGTCGGTTGCAGAGTCCTTCTTTGGCGAACACGCCAAATGTGTTGTGCAGCAGCGATACATGATATGCACATAGTTACATTTTCCATGCACCCTAACTCATACATTTTGTTTCTTTACGTTGCGATAGTCAATGTGCGGACTGTTGCGAGAACAGATGGTTCAGGGCGTACTCCATGTCATGGGCACTTGTGCAAGTCACTTTATTTCCTTCAAAAGACCGTATTGTTATGTAGATGTATGACTATGAGTAGATTACATTAGACTGCTGTTGGCTGTATATGCTTAGACATAGAGTGTATGTCATATGTGTGTCTATATATATATATAAGTAGAGTTTCTACAGAGTTTGGTGCACTTTGGGATGGGGCTGTCTCAAGAGCAGGTGTAGGGTGTAGGCAGGTCCTGATAAGGATCCCACTATTCATGGGTTAAGTAACAATAACCTGCTATACCACCCCCCCAACCCTTGATCGGGCGTGTTAAGGCTTTCTTCACGGCCAACTATTTCGGTTACCCAACAATCTAGGGACTTTAGGAGGGACCTCTATTAGGGACCCTTAATCCCATTACCATATATCACCCCTATATAGTCGTTATATAACCCCTATATCCCTAGGCAGTCCCCATATTAACCCTCTTAAGCTACAAGGGTCCCTATTAGGGGTCCCTCCAAAAATCCTTAGAAACGAGAGTTTAATTGGGTCCTTAGCCCGCAGCCTGGCTTTAGAAAGGCCCCTTCATGTGAGCAAAAGTCCGAACTTCTTAAAGGGGAGTTCTATAGGGGATTCTATAGGATTACATAGGGCTGTATAGAGGATTCTATAGGAAAATATAGGGTTTAGGGATTATAAGGCTTAGGTTCCAAATTCCTTCAAGAGGGTTCTATGAGGGATTATATAGGGGAGCATTATACGGGTTACTAAGGAGGATGCTAGGAGTTTAGTTTAGACGATGGCTCATAGAAATTTCTGGGAAGTTTTAACCTTTGTACCATTGCAGAACTCCTCACTGCCCGTGCTCACGTAAGTAATTAAGGCATACGTTCTCAAAACGACATGCATGCTGCCCAACGCGCGTTTTGAGAACCCAGCCCACCCTGAAGCATTGAGTAGGTTGGCCACTGAATGCCCTGTCTTCCAACTGTCCCCAACTTTTGTACTTTTTGGACCGTTCTCGTTGTACCTTGAACAAGAGTCGCATATATTGTTGTTAATAGGCGGGAGCCAGTATTCCACAAAAATATGTCCTGCCCATTCAGGTTCTGCAGAAAGTGGCCATCAACGGAAGCAATACCGTGCCTGGCCCAGATGACGTTTGACAGTAGCTGTTACAGTTGTGGCGGATGCTGCAAGCCAACATGGAACCCTACATAACCCTAGTTTCCACTTGGTTGTTGAGTTTCCTTTTCATTTGGTTTTCCATTTTTGGGCTATATGTCCCTACATGTGCCTATATTCCCCACACCCCTACATTAATGGCTTCCACGTCATTTTCTTTTGTATTTCCATTGGATTCTCCACTGTGGTAATTTGATGTGCACCCAGGTGGTTCTTAGTAGTGAGCAAGGGACAATAATCCCTATATAACCCCTATAGAGTATATACCCGTATTCCCAACTAACCCTTAACCCTAAACCCTAAACCCCTAAACCCTAAACCCCTAAACCGTAAAACCTAAACCCTACACCCCTACACCCTAAACCCCTAAACCCTAAACCCTTAACTCTAAAACCCTGAACCCTAAAACCCCAAACCCTACAACCCCCAGGTGGTTCACTACGTTCAGAAGCTCTCCGGCTGTCGCGAAGTGCTGGGCACCTGGTGAAGCTGAAGCACCCCAACTTTTGCAAAGGATCTAGGGTTTAGGGTTTTGGGTTTAGGGTTTGGGGCTTAGGGTTTAGGGTTTGGGGTGTAGGGTTCAGGATTAATTTTAGTTACTGCTTTAGGGAAACCAGATTAATTACTATATACATATATGCTTTAATTATGTGAGCTGAATTTAGATTCCTTAACAGCAACCCAGTAGTTCCAAAGCATGGAACCCCAGACCCGAAACCTATCTCCGTTGCCCTTTTGCAACCGCCCAGATCTCCATGTGGTGGGTTGTCCAAAGGATAGCCCCTTTTCGGGTCCCTAACATCATGGTCCTCTATGTTTAGGGCAAAAAAAGAGGGACCATACTTTCGACACAATCCCCGCACCATGCACAACATGCATGCCTTTGAGTCAAGATCTTGGCTCAAATTGGGTTAAAACCGCGGACTCTTTGTGGCGAGTGGGCCGCGCTCTTGACAGGCAAGTCTGAGGGGGCCATGTGTTGTCAGACTAATTCTCCCCTAAGTCTCCTAACATGGTTTAGGGTTAGGGTTTAGGGACATTGAGCAACATATATACCTCCTTTGAATTTTGTTGCGAGGGATCTTTGCAGGGTTCCATTGTAGTTTAGGGCGGCGTCTCAAAAATGTAGTGTGAATGTAAGTGTGGGGTAGAGGGCAGTTCGGGGTCCTCTCGGCAGGGATGCTGATTCTTCTGCATTCGTTTCTAAATACTTTGAGAGTGTTCCGGGCTGGGGGGAGCTGTAGTTATTGGCAGATGCAGGGGTTTCAGAATCACACCTATATCGCAAGTCAAGGGCCCCTATGACTGACCACATCTCATTTCTTAGATAGATTCCGAGGGTCCCTAGAAGAGCGCCCGAAACAGCCATCATCGAAGATTTGTCCATGCTTGACTAGCCCGGAGTGTCACTATGGGCTGTTGGACTCCGCACCTGACTTTTCCTAAGCTATTTTGGGTCCAGGTACTTTGTAGTAGATACGTAGACACGGAGGTACCCCTACAGAAACCTTTTTTTTCTGCTCTAAGTCCGTAGTATGTAGGTGCCGGGATCCTTTGGAAAAACAAAGGATTATGAAGTAATCCTCAGCATGCACTTACGTCGATTAAAGCCCTGCCTTTGCCCCGTGGCGAACAGCCACATTAGTTCTCATGGAGCAAGGTAACAAAGGCAGCCTCGTCCTGTTCCATTCGCTTCGCAACAGTGACCTCAGGAGCAAGCATGGGAGACGAGGATGTGGCTCTCATGAAGATCACGGCCAAAAAGCAGCCCGGCTGACCTTTTGTTTCTCAGGGGCCTCAGGGGCCCCCGAGCAGATCTTACAAACGAATCCTTAATGCCACAGAACATTCAGGCTTTTTTGTGGCCCCTTCTTGGTGGCATGCTTGGTATAGCCCCTATCCAGCCTCATATATGTATGCCCCATATATAATGCTTGAATGGCCCGCATATAATCTGATATAATCCCTATAACAGTGTGATAGCCAAGGTATTTTGACTATAGATGGTAGTTTCCAAAAACAGTGGTCCTAACATGGACCCCAAAATTGCTCTGAGGTTGGGTAAGAAAATGCTCAAAAATCGCCCTTGTATAACCTCTACAGAACTCCTATATTAGAACTCCTACCTACACCTCCAAAATACCCGTAATGAGAACCTAAGTACACATTATTTGGGGTTTAGGGTCAGCATTTTCGGTATTTTGGGGGGTCTAGGCACATAATCTTTGTAGGTCTAGGTGTCAGATTTCTTCTCCATAGTCAAAGGAACTCGAGGCTAGCCGGAGCAAGGCACTTTAAGGGTTTGGGGGTCTAGGGTTTACGGATTTAGGTGTTCAGAGTTTCAGGGTTTTGGGTTTCTGGGTTTTATGTTTTTAGGATTTTGGCTTTAGGTTCAGGGTTTAGGGTCTTAGGGTTTTAGGGTTTGTGGTTTCAGGATTTAAGGGTTTTAGGGCCTCAGGGTTTACGGTGTCAGGGTTTAGGGTTTTAGGGTTTGGGTTCAAGGTTTAGGGGTTCTGGGTTTCGGGATCACGGGCTACAGGACTGAGTGCTTAGATTTGAGAAAGCCAGCCAAGCCCAATTGAAGCAAGCCACCCACCCCAAGACTTGTTCGATGGTACTAGGTATGATGAGAGAATAACCTTAAACCCTAAACTCTAAACCCTAAACCCTAAACTGTAAATTTGGGGTTTGAAATGGGAGCTGCTATAGGATCCATTCCCCCCAAGTCTCCTTTGGGTTTAGGTTGGATACTGCCCCTACTCAGTAACACTTGGATAATATAGTTATAATATGGTTATACATACCCCCTTAATAGGACCCCTAATATAGACTGTTACTGGGTGGGGGCAGTACCCAACCTAAACCCTAAACCCTGAACCCTAAACCCATGACAGTAGTTTCCATTTTCTTTTCCATTATCCCATTATACAGAACCCAACCTTTAGGGTAGTTCAGTAAGAAGAAGCTTTAAAGATGCTGTCAAATGACTCGTGTGATCCCGATTGCGTCCCTTGCCCTGTCGGAACGCACTACCAGCGATACCCCAGAATGCGAAGAATGGACCCCTCAAATTCGACCGGTTTTCTTGAGAATCCTTGAACCTAAACCCAAAATGTATCCGGGTCTTCTAGCCATATCTAACCCCCCAAATTTGTCAAGGAATGTTGCCTTCTATATGCGTGCTGCCGCATCTTTCCTGCGCGGCACTGAAGATAAGAAGCCAGTACAGGCAACAACTCGGGATTAGCCATTGTGGCGCCAAATGGGGCTTACTCAACATTATATGTAGTAGGGTTCTTGTCATGGTTTGTGGTGCGTGTGTCCAAGGTTCCCGAGGAATAGTGGTGAGTGCATATTTTTGTTGCTCAGTTGGGGAACCACAAATAAATGCCATGGGTCATGTGTCCATTCTGGGTTGCTATGAACATGAGTCTTAGTGTCATTGCTATCTCGACTACTATTGCTTCCGGCTTCTTTGGGGTCTTTGAGGTACATCAAATGGGTCCAGTTCAATTTAGGAACAGAATTACCCAAGACCCAAGTCGGCACACTTCTATGAAGTGGATGAGGCTTGTGTTTCGGCTCATTCATTCAGGCTTCAATCAAGGCCCATACGCAGTGAACTCTGCTTGCTCAAGTTTCAATGAACCTCCAAACCCTAACCCTAGATCCAAAGTCAAAGCATATAGCCCTGAAGCTCGCGATCACGGATTCTGCAGTTCCAGCTGATTGGGCATAGAATCGCCTCAGTCTCCTTATATATATATATATTCGTATGTTTTCCAAGTTGGGTATATACCCAGAAGACGATCTGTGCACTTGAAACATTCAACCATCTGAAGCTTTGATGCCAGGAGCTGCGAGTAACGGCTCTAGGCGAAGCCATCGGAATTGTGGCTTCTGTCGTCTCCGGACTGCATAGCTTCAGGGTTTCGGGCCGAAGGGTGTCTGCTGCTGGAGCTTCTAGTATATAGGTAAGCGATTGTCCGCATTTCTAAGGAAAGTTTTGGTATAGGGTTGCTGAGAGCTTTGCAACGTTTCCTTTGGTGGATGTACTTGGGCTCTACAAAAATCTTGGCTAAACCCAAAACCCTAACCCCCATCTTCTCCCAAACTAACAGGGTACCCCCATCGGCGCCCTGCAAACTTAAGGTTCCAGGCTAGTTTGGGGGGAGAAGGAGCTAGCTCTGCAATCCATCCCTACTTGCCAGTTCTTCAATTTGTAGGGGTTCAGGGTTTAGGGTTTAGGGAGGTTAAATGGTAGCTTCCCGAAGTAGAATACCCAATCCTCCTAATTTATGGGACGGTCAAATGATCATCAATATTCTTTCCCTTCAAACCGTGTATCATGATAGTAGTAAGTACAAGGTTCCTACGGTCCCCACAAGGCGCGTCTCTCACCAACATGTTGGCAGATCTGTGCGATAAGGTGAACGAAGCAATTCTGCAGGACCTCTGTTTTGAACCCTAAACCCTGAACCCTAGACCCTTTAGCTAACTAAGCCTTGGCTAAATACCTGTCAAAGCCGGAGTCCTTACCTTCGAGTCGATGGGGGAAATCTGGGAGTTTTCATCATGAGGCCCAAGATCATTGACTTCAAACTCCTGTTGCGTTGGATTTTCTGTTCCCCAAAAAGCCCGGCTTCCTGAGTTGCAGAGCTGCAGGGTTTTTGGGTCGGGTTTAGAGGGTTTACAGGGTTTAGGGTTTGGGGTTTAGGGTTTAGGCAGAGGTCACTTCAGAAGTCCGATGCAAGGGCGTTGTACCATTACTTTCCCTGAAGGTCCTACTACACTCAGCCACAATGAAAGGGTCCTGCAATCACGAATCTGCCCCTATGTTTCGCTAGTGTCCTTGGGTCAACTTTTCCCGAAGCATAGCCTGCAAGACTGGGTTGCTGTTAAGGAGCTTAAGTTAAGATACCATAATGTAACCCTATTATTTATCATATACCCATACCATGGTGCCCTAACCCTAAACCCTAAAATTTAATTTACATTCCTTAGTGGCATCCCAGAAGAAGCTTGCCACGGCCTCTGCCCCAAGGCAAACCGCTGCGAGAAAGAGAGCCTCGCCACAATCAAAGAAGTCTGGGGCCCAGTCTGCCCTCTCCACGGTTTAGAGTTTGGGGTTTATAGAGTTTAGGGTTCAGGGTTTACAGTAACCAGCGACCCCAACTAGATATTCCTATCCCAACAAGGCCCCCTGCTTCGCTCTCCATGTTGCCTGTTTTGGAGGACTATTTCTGTGAGTGTGGCGATGGGGGGTTTCAACAATCAGGCCCGTGACACGACCTTTTGGTTCGGGACCTTGGATTGCTGTCCCTAAGGGTCCAAGTACCCAAAAAACGAGGCTTTAAGGTACCTCAAACCCCAATTTTGGGGTACTTGGACCCTTAGGGTGTGCCAGTTAAGCAAAAGCATAGAACTCATGATAACCCCAATATACACCCTATTGTATTATAGTAGTTTCCATTTTCTTTTCCATTATCCCAAAATAACCCCTCAGTTGGAGTGTGGCCCTTGTCAGCGAGGTCCATCACTTCACGTCTTGTAGGAAAGGAGCGCGGGTGCATTTTTAAGCAGACAAGAGCCCTTATGGGGTTCCAGGCAATCGTTGCTGTGATAATGGAGCGTTGCTGACATCAGATGATCGGAGAAGTGTTGAAAACCAGTAGAATCCCTCCCGCTCTCCCTATCTCCCTCTCTCTCTCACGGGTGACTGGTGAGTGCTCGTTCGTGACACCGCAATCCTCTTACCACAGTATAGTATATTGCGCGATCTTACAGTATATCATAGTATATCGGGAATGTCTTGAATACTGCCCAGACTCAGTGACAGTTGGAGAACAATTTTCAGACGGGGTGACATACAGCCCTTGATGTTGCTATGACCCTTTTGTAGACTGTTACTGGATGGGGCCAGTATCCCATCCTCAGCAGCCGTCCCAGTTCCTATATCATTTGCCATGTGATTTTCCATTTTGTCTTCCAGTATTGGGAAATGTACCCTAACTCCTATATATAACCTGAAGCATCGATTCATGGGAGCAAGGTATACCCTAAAACCGAAACCCTAAACCCCCTAAACCC
>CAJNIZ010037535.1:714-11689 GCA_905231905.1 Symbiodinium pilosum
TTTAGGGTTTTGGGTTTAGGGCATTATTTGGACGGACATGGACCCCCCAAAAAAGTATGGGGCTTTCCTGGGGCGCTCCTAAAATTTGAGGTTCCCTTATTGGGAATCCCCGTAAAGAGGCCTATTTTAGTATATTGGGTTGTATATCTGTGTGGATTTTATTCGGGGAAGCTACCATAAGTCTTGTGGGTAAAAGGAATGTTGGCGCCATAGGGACCTGTACCCTAAACCCTAAGCCCCAAACAAGTGGTCTCAGACTTCAGGAAGTTGAGTCTATACCATTTTCCTTGCTCAGTACAGAAGTGAGGTTTAGGGTTTATAGTCCCCCTTAAGTAGATAGAATATAGGGTTCAGGGTTTAGGGTCATAGTCCCCCTTAAGTAAATGGAATATGGCTTTGCGCATATTATAAGAAGATCCCCATACCCTGTATTCTATCTACTTGAGGAGGACTACAGGGTTTCATTGTTAGATTTTAGGGTTTGGGGGGGACCTGACACTATATTATATTGAAACGCTCCATGGACAGGTCTCAACATCCATGCCTTCTCTGCACCTGAACCCTAAGCCCACATTTTGAAGCACTCAAATCCAAACTTCTGGTTGGCTTCATTTTAGGGATGCCATGTAGAAGGAATGTAGAAGGCCGAAAGAAGAGGAAGGCTATCCCGGTCATGCGGGATGGTACGAAAGGGTTTAGGGTTTGGGGTTTGAAAAACTGTCACAATCCAATCCATAGTTTAGGCCTTATACCCTAACCTCTGCCCTCTACACTGACCCCCCAGCCTTGGAAGTATATTATAAGGGGCTCCAGTGTGTGCCCATTATCAGGGGCTCCAGTGCGTGCCCGAACCCCCACCGCCCTCTGCCCGCTACACTGACCCACCGAACCTTGGAAGTATACTATAAGGGGCTCCAGTGCGTGCCCAAACGCGGCTGGTGGATTTTGCGTACATTTGCGGCTTATGAACTTCAGATGAATTCTGTCAAATCTTGCTCATTGTGGACAATCTCCCGCAACTTTTCAAAACTCGCAAATGCTCCAACATACCGATGAAACATGTTTTTCATTTGAATGCTGCGCGCGTTGCATGCCTTTTTTCCTCAGAAGTTGCCATTTGTAGACGAACTGTTTACAGAAATTGAAGAAATTTCTGCTTCACAAATGGTTCACAATGCTGCGCTTCGATGTTTCTGCACTTGGCTACGCATATGGCGCGCTGATCAGCGAGGAAAGTGCCTTGATTTTATTGTTTGTATGTACGTTGGCGCATTTGGCATACACAAAAAATTCAAGAAATGGACCAAACATGTAAAACATGAATCATCCAGCTTGCTTTTACAAGGCGGCCACAAGTTTTTGCCCTTGACTATAGCCGTCGCTCGTTTGAGTGCTCTTTCACCAGACACAACGTCAGACTCAAGATCCCTTAGTTGATGTTCGAATTGTAGGCGCGAAGCAAATCTAGTGCAACGACAGTATGTACGTGTACCTTTTTCTTCGTCGATGCGAAGATGAGGTCCCGGTGACAATCGTGATTGCAGGCAAATTTACGGACAATTTTGCGCGCAGGAGGCGTTTGGCTATCACGATAGACCTGAGGTTTTGACCTCCAACGTGGGTAATCATTTTGTTCCAATCCAACCAAAAGATTTCCTGGCTTGGCAAGGCAGGCTTTGGCAGGCTGGACCATCATTCCATATAGACCAGCCAGCATTAGTACATTTTCACAAACTATAGACAGAACCCTAAACTCAGGGAGGTCAAGCTGTGAGGTTGCATGCTATGTGGTGGTGTAGTTTGAAATTTGAGAAGGTGAAGGACATAGCAAATGAACTACCACTAGTAGATGTTCCTTGATGGGCGGTCGCTAAAGATTGAGATTTGAAGGGACCTTGATTAAAAAAAAAAAACAGCTTCGTAATTTCGGGAGGCAACGGGCTGGGCCATGTAGAGTGGGCTCCTTGATTTTGGCTTTCGATGTGTCGCAAAGGCCTGATAAGTCCAGCGCTGCAAAAGACACATCCCAGGTAGTTCGTTTTTTTTTCTTTTGTTTCAAAGCAGGAAACATGAACAACACAATAAACTAGGCACGTTTAGAATCAACACGTATTCAGGCATTGAGTTGTAGGCGTGTTTTATGCATAGAATAGTACATAAACACCGCTGACGGAAACTTGTGTATGATGCGCGGGAACACCACGTGCCCCCACAACAACGTGGAAAAGTAACTCCATGGTGTTCGCTGCAGGGCAGCGCAGGGCACAAACAACTTTCGTCTTCTAGTTTGTTGCGGGTTCAAAGCTAAAGTCTGGGCAAAGTTATGCAACAACAGCACTATCGAAAGTCCCGCGCGGCTCCCTCTGTGTAAGCATGCAACATGTTGTTACAACTGCATTTGCATGTTAAGTGACAAACAGCAAGTATAGGAATGATTGTACCAACAACCAACAGTGCGTTATGCGCAGCAAATTCTGTGAAGGCTCGATGGCCAGGACCTAGCCGGCTAAAGTCCAGCGTGTCATCTTCCCCGCACAGCCAGTTTACGAACAAGGAGTGCGTAGTCGACATGATACTGTATCCAGCAGAATTGTCAATCCACGCGAAAAGAACAACGAATTAGCTGGAATGTCTTATCTGCAGAAGAGAACATTGAAAGCAAACAGCGCTGGCAGCAACAATTTAAGGCAAACACTTTTTCGTGCGCCAAATCCAATCATTGCCTCATTTTCTGAAATCAGTGCTGCAATAAATCAACGCATCACGCATTTGTCGGGCTTGTTCAGGTTGTAGGGGCATTAAATCTGGCCATGCGCGTCTTCCCAAAACTCGTTCAGATCCCCACGAAATAGGTGAACACTTGAGATTTTTTCTGTGACCTCCCACCATCGCCAACGGCACTCCCAAGGAATCACGCGAAATCACGCGGAAATCTGCGAACGTATATAAAACTCAGCCCTCAAGCAAAATCACGTGAAATCACGCAAACCCGCGCGGATTGCGGGTCTGTGCTGGCGCTTGTTGGTTAGGATTGTGTGTTTGCAAAAGCCGTTTGATGGCTACATAACCAGCAACACTCACAACTTTTCGGCCCTGATTTCAAGCTACGACGCCGCAACTCTAAAAAACCGACGTTGCCTCCATAGACTGTTGGCTGGGAAACAACCACGTGCTTGCCCCATCTGGTAATCCGCAAAGATACCGGGTTGGAATTTCAGGGCCAGAGCCCTGTCTGCATGGGCTTCTGCGGAAACATACAAGACCCTGCACATTTGCCTGCGTATCGAAGCAGAAAGGCTAAATCCGCGACGCAGTTCTTTGGACAAAGTGCACGCTACGCAGGTTGTGGGGCACTGCCGTGTCGAAAGTCGCTTGCGTGTGGTCGCTTCCTCTCACATAGCAACCGCAGAGCATGCTTGCCCGATACGCAGCAAAATCATGCAGGGATGCGCAATGGACTCGCTGGAGGATGCCTTTAGATGCCAAACAATCCCATTAACAGGTGCGAGGCAACAAGGTCCCATAATCAATACGGTCCCCATACAGCCCAGAATGACCCAGATATTGTATCAAAGTTAACGAAATGGTGGAGTAAAGTGATGCTGGGGGTCATAGTTTGCTTCGGACGGCGATAAATGCAACAAGTTCTTTCTTTGCCTTGCGTAAGCATTGTGCCGGTTTTGGACGGTCCAGCTTCTCGATTCAGTGGTGTTTGGTGCGGGGAACGAAACTGACAGGCTCGCGGAAAATGAAGCAGCACTAAAGTTTGGAATAAGAAGTTGCGAGGTAAAGCCCAGAAGAACTCTGTTGTTGATATCACGTCTCCGCGCGCTGGCCATGGCAAGCCATGAATCAACGGTGACAGCCCCAATCTCAGAATCAAAATGAATAAGCCCTCCCCAGGAATGGTTTTATGCAGGGTTTCACGAACAGGTTTATGACGGTTTGACAATTTGATTTTCTTGGCGCCAACCACTAAAAACTGTTTCATGACTTGATAGCAACCTAAAACTGCAGGGTGATCCTTGTTAAAGTGAAGCTTTTCCTTATGGAACATTGGCCATGGCCCAGCCAGGTTGACTTGGGCACGCGTTCGCGGCATCTGGATCTCACCGTTTCTTGCCCAGAAGACAATTGATCAAGTCATCCGGTGTTGTGAACGCGTTGCATTCTCTGATGTCGCCACGGGCGGCAGAGAAACGACTCTGTTGGTGCATATTGAACGGTCCCAGCTTGTCCTTAGCTGCGGTGTCCTTGTGAAGAAAGACTGGGCAGCAATCAGAGCACCATCGTCGCAATCGCGAAACGTCTGCAATTGTTCGGCCTCTTCAGCCTTGCCAGTAAAGCGTCAAGAAGACAAAAGCCCTGTGCCATACCTCGTGTGTCAGCGTGTGTTTTTTTTTGACGCGTATCCGACAACATCAAACTACTTAAGCTAAAGAGCGTTGAGTCACATGGTGTCAAACAAGGAAGTACCGCAACCTCGAAGGCGAAGAAAATGGTGCAGGGCAGGCCCTAGTGCGCGAGCCCACTGGACACGTGTACACCCGCGCCACCATCAGGCGCTTCCAACGCTTGATTTGCCCAAGGGGCTTGCTTGGGCACGCTGCTGCAAATTTTTGCAACAACGGCTTGATGCACTTAATTGAAGTATCTAGCTACGACAAATACGATACGGAACTCCCGGTTTAGATCGTGAATGAGTGGTTGTACTCAGATTCCGATAAAGTTGAAGTAGTGCGACAACATTCGACATTCTCGTCTCCTAACAGCCTTGCAATCCGCGAACGTTGGCCGATTCAGCATACATTGCAACGTTGGCCGTTTCCGCACACATTGCAACGTTGGCGTTTTTTGCACACAAGAGGCCTTGGGTAAATCCTTGAAGGCATAGTGATGTGAAACGTGGGGGGAAAGCATCTGCACAAGGAATTGAAGCGCCACCACCAGACGCTTCTCCAGAAGCAGAAGGACGGAAAGAATCATAGGAAGGGAGGCGGAGCATGTAGTGGTGGTAGCAGCAGCAGCAGCAGCAGCATTAGCAGTAGCAGTAGGGGTAGCAGTAGGAGTAGCAGCAGCAGCAGCAGTAGCAGTAGCAGTAGCAGTATCAGTAGCAGTAGCAGTAGCAGCAGCAGCAGCAGCAGCAACAGCAGCAGCAGTACTAAGCAGTCGTGGTAGATAAGTGGGGTTGCAGGGCCATGGCGGTGGTTGCAGCGATAAGCAGAACTTTGCAAGTATGTCAGGGTAGCGACTTTTGGATGTCATAGAGGTTCCCATTTTGTTGGGCGCCCTCATGACCTCCACTGAGCAATCTCGCAAGAAGTGTAGTCTGCTTACATGTTTTCTGCATACAGCCGTCATATTCTTGGTGAAATTCGCGGCGTGCCTTGAAACCAGAAGCACAACACAGACATTACCCTCGCCCAAGCTAATACGACCCGAGCCCGAAAAGGGCTGCTACAGGCTTCCTTTCGGGGTGGAGACTCCCCAAGCGCTGCCAGCCATAGCCCCTGTTTAGACTTTACGGTTTTGGGTTGCCATGTCGATCCCTCGGGGTCCAAGGACCCAAATAGTAGGGTTTTAGGGCCCAAATACCAACAATATTATAGTATTTGGGCGCTAAAACCTTATTATTTGGGTCCTTGGGCCCTTAGGGGATGAGAGGAGCTGGACATTGATCCTGTTGCCCTGGGCGATGAAGCGTCAAGGCCCCGTGTCAAGCCATGCTTGAGGGAGCCTACGTAGAATACTGTGCACTGGTAGTTTCCCTGAATATCGGGACCCCAATATAGACCCCCAAATACGAGGGTCTTTATAATCCTTATTATAGGAAGCCTTACACAGTGTGCCTTACTTTTGGGAAAGCGTAAACCCCAAGCCCTAAATACTGGCTTCCATTTTCTTTCCATTATCCGAAAAAAGCCCCTATATGCCCCTATATAGCCACCAAGGCATCAAACCCTAAACCCTGTAGATCCTGAACCCCATGAACCCTAAACCCTGTGAACCCTAAATCCTACAAACCCTACCATAAACCTTCTAAACCTCCTAAACCCTATAAACCCCGAAGCCCTATAAACCCCATACGGCTCCGCCTTTTCCGGCTTTTTGCCGCCAGGTTCGAGCGGGAAGCCTCAGATCTTGACTCGCGAGTCATGGCCTTGGAGGCCGACATTAGAGGGCTTATAGGCTATAGGGATTTGAGGGGTTATAGAGGTTATAGGAGATTAGGATGCAGGGTTTAGATTTGAGGGCTTAGGATTCATGGCTTAGGGTTTTTTAGGGTTTCGATAGTTTTTGGGTGGGGGTCAAGGGATGTCTTGGAAGCAGGGTTTAGGATGTTCGAAGGGGTGAAGGGATGTGTGGGGTCTAGAAACGATGTACAGGCTTTAGGAACCATGGTTTAGGATGATTTTGAAAGAGGGGAAAACCGGATGTGTGGGGTTTAGGAGTGGAGCTCGGGTTCAGAAATCAGGGTTTTGGGTGTAGATGCTTCCCAAATTCAAGGGTTCTTTTTTGAGGTCCTGCCCCTTAAGCCCTAAAGCCTACTGAGTCAATTGCAGACCCAACGCTTTCAAAGCTAGCATCTAAAATCGATTAAATTTGAAATTTGAAATCGTTCACTGCATCTTTGGTACGAAAAACCGTTCAGATTTTAGCATTTGGGACCTAGAACCCCATAAATTGGGTACCTGAAGCCTCTATGTGGCAAACCAGGTCCGGTCATTTGAGTGTAGGCGTTCCAGCCCAACCTAAGTACCTTCAGTTTAGGCGGGGATTTCCCAAAATGAGGGATCCCATATTTCTGGGGGGGGGGGGATCCTATATCAATGATTATACTATTTTGTTGTCTGTATTGGGGTCTGGTCCACCTATTTACGGAAACTACCAAGTGGGGCTCTAGGCCAGCTGTGAGGGAAATACGTTGCATTGTGTTCTGGCACTAGGGTTTAGGGTTGGGGTGGAGTTTTGGACCCCAGAAGTAGGTACAGCAATGGCCTAACACCCTCTTTCTCTACATGCTCTTGGGGGTTCAAGATGCAGGAGCCTAGAAATCAGCTGCAAATGTACTTGACCCTATGCTGAGGCACGGAATTTGCTACACATGATCATGGGTGCATATCCGCGACGTATGCGAGAATATCCTGAATCCGTAAAAGTGCGACGGTGCCATCTTGCTTTGAAGTGGAAATCAGGAACATCCCGGAAATCTTTCTGTGGAAAGCTGAGGCAAAGCTTTTCGATGCTCAACCCTAAAAGTCTCTTACTTGAGAGACTGTAAAAGACCTCTAGAAGCAGTCTGAATAGCTGGCAAGGGTATTGCCTGGGCTTCATTTGCATGCACCCTATAAACCCTAAACTCCCTGCACAGGTCTGGCTATCTGAGTTCCCCCGGAATAACCCTAAACCCTAAACCCCTATGAGTTTCGACATCTTTTGGGGAACACCACCTAGGAGCCTAACTTAATACGCGGTTTAGGGTTTAGGGTTTGGGGATTTTATATATATATATACAACATGAGATGCAAAGAAAAGGGGTAGGGTATAAGGGTCTGGGTAGTAGTAGTGAAGGCAAATTTCTTCGTAGAGCAGTGCTGTCTCCATCATAAACCCCGAACCCATAGACCTTCCATCTTGAACGCTGAGCCCTAAAACTGAAAACCCGAAATCCTAAACCCACTACTGCTTAGCTGTAATACTAAATACCTACAGCTTCTTAAGCACTACCCCCAAGCAGTAGATATGACGGCTGAAGCTGTATGTAGTTGCGGCCCTAAACCCTACTTAGGGGTTCACAAGACTTCGTAAGTACTTATAATTGGCCGTAAAACTCAACTTATGATTGCCCTAAGTGGCCCTGCGGGGGTTACCCCAAGTATAAGTATGGTCATAACCCCAATTCCAAGTGGTTCTTAAGTCCCATGAACCTCCTTCAACCCTAAATCCTAAAAGCTAAACCCTTAACCCTGAACCCTAAACCCTATCTTCAACCCTCAACCCTCCATGTCACAGGACAAGCAGCGAGAAGCGGAGCGAGAAAGAATTGAAGCATCAGGTAGCGCCTTTGGTTTTAGGTTGCTTCCGGGCTTAGGTTTAGGGTTCAGGAGTTAGATTTAAGATCTAGGAGATAGGATTTATGATTATCGGATGTAGGGTTTTGGATTCAGGGTGTTTGTCATCATCTGGGTCATGTGTGGGAAGTGTTATCTTTTCGTCGTAGTACCAAAGCCTGTAAGAGACGTAAGAATAAGATTCTGAATTAATGGTATGCTGGAAGGAGCAGTATCACCCCACGAGCCTTCAGAGGTCCAGAAAATGCACCCCAATTCAAGGTTTAGGGCTTGGGGTTTTGGGTTGACGGTTCAAGATACTCCAAAACCAGCCACAAACATAAACCCCAACCCAACTTTGCATTGCAAGTACCCCTACTTCCGCCCACGCGCACACATGAGCCATTGTCTAAACTCCTAGTATCCCCCTTAATATCCCCAAAAGTAGTCCCCTATATAATCCCCTATAAAACCCCCCTTTAAGGAGTTTAGACCCTAAACCCTAAACCCTAAACCCTAAGCCCTATATAAACCCCCCTTTAAGGAGTTTAGACTATAGCTCATATGCATTCAAGTCCCTAGCCTCGCAACCATTCCAAAATCCGCTAACTCCTCCTACTGTACCGCCTGCACGTTCACACGTCAACCCTAAACTGCATACATACATACATACATACATACATACATACATACATACATAATATATATATATAGATGTATACTGTAGATACGTATAGCGGTATGAATATATATATATACATATATATGTATATATCTATGTACATATACATGAATACATACGTGAGTATATACGTGTGTCTGTGTATATATATATATATAAATATATTGTTTATATGTATAAACAAGTACATATGCTACATGCGGCTCTACATGTGAAAAGTTCCTATAGCCACCCCCTAATTGTTGATAAACTTCTATACCAGGCGACGCAACGCGCGAAGCAGAGGATGCACGGATAGCCCGAGCCGCAAGCTTAGTGGCCGATCCTAGGGCCCTAAACCCTAAATATAGTTACTACCTGAACCAAACACAGGTACTACCTGAACCCAAAAAGTATGTGAATAATGGCAGTTTGGGCTGTATTTGAATATTTTAAGCCATTATTTGGCTTACTTTTGGCGCCCAGGTGCTTATGGTAGGATTTTAGGGCCCTGGGCATGTATCAGTTGTAGATTCGGATTTCAGGGTATGGCCTCGGGATATGGATTAAGGGTTTGCGGATTGGGTCTAGAAATTTCGGTTCACGGTTTGGCGATAAGGGCCTGGGTGTAGTGTTTTAGGCTTCGGGTTTTGCTTAGTGTCTGGGGCTCAGGGTTAAAAGTGTATACTTGGACCCCCAAAAGTACGCAGAATAGTTGCCTTTTGGCTATATTTAGGTGTTTCGGGCAATTATTTTACCCACTTTTGGGGTTCAGGTAGGGTTTAGGAAGTTGAGGTGCAGGGTTACGGCCGTAGGGATCAGGTCTGTGGGTTTTCGGACCGGGTCTAGGGCGTCTGGTCAAGTTCAAGCATTCAGGGGTTTAGGGTTTAGGGTTTAGGGAGGTTTAGTGTCGGATTCCTAAGGTTTGGCACAAGGGGTTTTCACTGAGTCCCTACCTTGAAGCCTTGCGGGCTGTTCTTCCCCCTTTCCAGGAAGACCCAGGATATTTTAACCCCATGCTCACCCTTTGAGAGGAACTCCTGTTTGAAAGCAAATGTTTGGTTGAAGAGCTTGGAGTTTACGGTTTCGGGTGGAGGTTTCAGTTTGTCAAAATGGGGTCCCCCGCAAATGCACCACATGTAGGTGGAGGGTATGGGAGGAAGTTTCATGAGAGGCCCAAGTATGAAGCTATTACTCGCTGCGAGGGATGGAGGAAACCTTGCACCATTGGGAATATGCAAGTATTGTAACTGTCATTATCGGGGCTATATATAGAGGTATCCACAGTAGGGCTTGGGTGAGCCACCCAAGGAAAAGTCTGTACAGAAGGCGGCTTACCCTAAACCCTAAGCCATAGCGCTTCTACCCCAGCGCTTTGGATTGAGATTCGGGCATTACGGTTTCTAAGGGTTCAGGTGGTCGCCCCTGAGCCCCAACCCCAAGCCAACAAATCCCAGGCCCTAACCCCAAAAGCTTATAAGCCTTGAATTCCAAACCCCGAAGCCCTAAACACGACGAATCCTTCAACCTACATGCAGCCTTAAGCCCTAGGGGTCCAAGTACCTGCTATGATTACTATTAATCAAAACCAAGTACCTAAATATCGGGTACTTGGACCCTTAGGGAAGGTACATACTCCTGTTAAACCAACCCTGCTCACGCAACATCCTTTGCTCTGCCATCTTTGCCTGGAGAGTGGAGGGGGGGAAGGGGAGAGGAGGAGGGGGTGGGTACTTCGGGGGTTCCTAAAATTAGGGATACCTTTTTGGGTGGTCCCCACAAGGATTATAGTAAATTGGGTCTATATTGGGGTCCCCTTATTTTGTGAAACTACCACTTGGAGGGTCAGGTGGACTTAGTAAGTAGGTTAATAACCCCTATAACCCATATAGTAACCCCAGTTATCCCCATTATTAACCTAGTTATTAAGTCCCCCTGACCCTCCAAGTATGGTTTACTTTCGTTCTAAAGAGCAATTCTCAAACAGAATTGTTTTGACATCAGCAGCCCGCAATTTGATAGGTCTTGGAATGAATTCTATTCAAATCCTTATCCATATCCTCACAGTGTGAAGGCTTCTCACGTATTATTTCGACAAGGTTTTTCGGAGGTTGGCCCAAGATGGGCAAGTGTCTGCAGTCGATTTGACCTGCAAGAGCCAAAAAAAGCGGTGTGACCTAACTTATTGCCGTCAGCTTGCTGCCATGGCCAATTGAATTGGAATGTGCGCAGTGGCCCAGCTAGGCCCTAAACCCCAAACCCC
>CAJNIZ010037535.1:17650-42178 GCA_905231905.1 Symbiodinium pilosum
AAAGAATGGACCCTTATAGTAGTCCCTATACAACCCATTATAGTAGTTTCCATGTTCTTTTCCATTCCTTCTTTCCCCAGCGGCTCTACCTGGACCCCCAAAGTATGTAGAATAATTGCCTTTTGGGCTATGTTTAGGTGTTTTGGGTTTTTATCTTACCTACTTTTGGGGGTTCAGGTAATGCCCAAACCCTTAAGTCCCCCCCCTTGTACCAAGCCATGCTATCGGTTGTCAAGCTAAGGCTCCTGGAAGCCAAAGCCAGCGCTGAGTCAGAGGCCGCACTGTACAGTTTCCGGTTGAAGGTAGGATTTAGTCGTCTTTGGGTTTCACCTTGAAGGTCTTGGGTTTCGAATTTTGGGTTGAATCATGGAGCTGTCCTTACAAAGGCTTTTAATAGGGTTGTGTAGGGATTGCGAAAAGAAGTTATACAGGGGCTACAGTGGTTTGTAGAGGGGTTATATAGGGATTTAAACCCCGGATCCCAAAACGCCATCTTGTTCTGCTACGGATCCAACAGCCACATTCTTTGCAGGGGGGAGAAGGGCCCGGAGAATCTTGCACTGGGGGCGTGAACGGCTTCAATGTTTACAGTGTGTAGAGATCATGTAATTGTTTGGTGTCTAGATGGGCACGGAAAGCATGCTTTGCCTTTGGAGCTCCAAACAACGGGCGCAAGGTTATGCTTGTACATAATCTTTGTGTCGAAAGGTTTCTAACATGTCGTACGCATACAAGGAAGCACAGTAGGTCAGAGGGGGCCGGCATGGTCCGAGATGGTGCAAGATTTCTTCTTTCAACAGTCCCCGACACTTTTTGCCGGTGTCATGCCAGCGGCTCGAGGTCTTAGGCTAAGTGAGCTATAGTCTAAGCTCCTTAAAGGGGGGTTGTTTAGGGCATTATATAGGGGTTATTAAGGGGGATACCAGGAGTTTAGACTGTAGCTCAAGTAGGACAACGCCAAAGTTGTGATCTTTATCTTACCTGTCATGACTGTAGTCCCTTTGAAGCTGTTTTGGAGCAGAACAACTTTGTTTCGTAAGGGCAGGTAGTCAGAACTCCAGGAGTCCAAGTGCATAGATAATACCTACTCTGGCCCTAAAGTCCACAACCAGTACCTACTTTAGGCTATTCAGATCCCCGTACTTCAGCCGAGTTCTTAAGTTTCTGGAGTCGTTTCTGGGCGTCAGTCTGTGTCAGGCACGCGCGCGCGAGCATGCGGCCGGTGTTGTCCAGGCATGAGTGGCGTGTTTGGGTGTACCTAAACCCCGAAAGTATGTAAAATAATAGCCCTAAACCCCTAATAATAGCCCAAAAGGCCATTATTTTACATACTTTTAGGGTCCCGGTAGGGCTTAAGGTTCAGGCATTGCAGCAAATGAGCTTAGGGAGACTTCGGACCAGGGGCCGGACTTGGTTGCAGATGCTGCTTAGCTGAACCCCAAAAGTAGGTAACATAATAGCCCAAAACATTTAGATGTAGCCCAAAAGGCCATCATTCTACATACCTTTGGGGTTCAGGTCGGGTTTAAAGTTTAGGGTTCAGGGTTTAGGATCTACAGAGTTCAGGTTAGGCATGGATCGTGGTGGCCAGGGGCAAGGTTCTTGAGTGGACAGTGATGTCCTTGGACATCGCGAAGTTGTGGCTGAACATGAAATGGGAGACAGGTCCTATAGACTATAGAACCTAAATCAACGCCACCTCTCTGCCCGAGACGAAACTTACATCACTGATCTCTAAATACATCTTTTTGACCCCTCTATCACCTTTGAAGGGATCCGAAACCCTAAGTTCCAAGCCCTGAATCCTAAACCCTAAGTCCAAAAACTCTATTGGCAAAGGCTTTGGTTCAGTCGCTTCTGGGCTTCGCGCGCGAAGCCCAGCCAGAGGTCTTGTAGTCGGACAAAACCAACAAGATTTAGGGTTTAGTGATTCAAGATTTAGGGAGAAGGGTTTTAGGGGGATTGGGGATTGGAAATTTTGGAATTTATAGGTCACTGATTTAGGGTTTAGGGTTTTAGGCTTTAGGTTTTAAGGGTTTTAAGCATTAGGGTTTCAGGGATTAGGGATTTAGCGTTTAAGGATTAGGGCTCAGGGATTTCGGGTTTGAGGATATAGGTTGTCAGGGCCAGGGTTTAGGGCTTTAGTTGGGAGATCCTATGGTCCCCACTATAGTCCTAAACCCTAAACTATAAACCGCGGCTCATAGAGTAAGACATCATCCCATGGGTTTGTATGGTACTTGGTAAACGACAAAACCTTCCCAGACCATTTAGGGTTCAGGGTTTAGGGTTGATGGTTTTAGGGTTTAGGGTTTAGGAGGATCTAGAAAGTACATCCCCATATGGATCCCTAGAAATTACCCAATAGTAGTATAGGATAACATACTGATTGAAGGTTTACTTTCTAGATCCCCCCCCCCCCCAGTGGGTCTGGGTTACGGGTTTAGGCTTTACTTGCTTTTGGGATTTAGGGTTATGGTTATGGAAAGCCCAATGGAGACCAAATGGAAACTCATATGGAAACAGAAGGTTGCTGGCATATCCTTTTGGGGCAGGGCTTACTTTCTCATTCTCACGGGCTAGTAGGCAATGGCAAAAAAAGTGGTATCTGCCGCATCATTCAGGGTTTAGGGCTTACGGATTGCAAGAGACAAACGGAAACTAGTACATCAGTGGGGATGGTGCAATGGTGCAGGGGCTACTATTAAACCCTGATTAGTAGCTTCCACGTTCTTGCCCGGTCCCTACCAAGTGCCAGCGAGTTGACTTGCAGGGTCAGTGGGCCTTGGTACGTGCCCCAGGTGCGCCAGGAAAGTGCTTTTTGAGCAAGAAGCTCTATTAATTCTCAAAGAGACCCTGCCCCTTGACCTCGTTTAGTCCCATATCCCTTTGTCCTTGGTACACGTGGATTCTTGATGATGTTGGGGGTCTTGGATTTTGGGTTATGAGGTTCCGGATTGGGGTTCATCCTCTCTTTACGTTCTCTACATCTCCCCCTATTCATGAACCTCCCCACCCCATTTCGCTTTTTTATAGGGCGAGGAGTTTTGATGGTGATGCACAGTTTTTCGGTGCTGGTCGGCTGATAAGGTGAGACAACATCTCGGCTTTGTGATCCGGCCATGAGTGCATACGAGCTATAGTCGAAATTCCAAGTATCCCCCTTGATAGCCCCTAGAGTACTCCCCTACATTATGCTCCCTATACAACCCGTTTCAGGAGAAACCCTAAACCCTATATAACCCGCTTTCAGGAGTTTAGACCCTAAACCCACTCTATATAACCCTCTTTAGGAGTTTAGAACCTATAAAACCCCTTTAAGGAGTTTCGACTACAGCTCATATGACTGGATGCTTTGAGAACCCTGGCCCTGGCCGGCAAAGGCACCCTGCAAGCTTGCATTCTCCAATATTCCTTAGGTGGACCCCCCATCCTATAAGGCATAATAAGGATTATATGAGGTCCTCTTGTATTCCTATTATACCACTATTACAAGGTGGGGGGTCCTAAACCCTAAACCCTAAACCCCAACCCTTAAATGCAACTCCCCAAGTTCCCTAAAGAGCCGCAGACATGCCCTTGTACTTAGGACCTTTCTGGAGAGCTGCGGTGAGGCAGCGCCTGCGGCGGTGCAGACCGCACCTACACCAGCTCCAGTTTTCTCAGAGGATCCAGTTCCAGCAATCTTTGCCAGACCCTTAGTTAAAAAGGACTTCAATGGGGAGCCCAAACAAGGAACCCACAAGAAGATACTGTAGCAAGAATATTAGACCCTGTTAGGTGTATGCGTATCATATACCCACTATGTTCTTGAGGTTCCCTGCCTGGGATCCCTGGTGGAGTCCTTGAAAGTTTGGGGCTTGGAGGTTTAGGGTTTAGGATTTAGTTAGGTTCATGGCTAAGGGCCTGGGACTCTTAAGGGCTTAGATTTCGAGGGCTTTGGGTTTTTGTCAGTGTCAAGGCGTGGGCTTGGAATCTCAGCCAATTTCCGTGGATAGGCAGCCCTTGGAGCAGCTGCATAATGGAGGAACTGCAGGCAGGTTGTACCAAGGAGCTACGCAGGGGTTCAAGAGGCACGAAACAAGATTGTACAATCATACATATGTATATATATATATACATAGAGAGAGAGGGGTATGTATATATCTGTTTGCACTCGACAGCCGACCGCCTGTTAGTGGAATACAGTAGTCCCTCTACGCAGTCTATGAGTGATATAGACGTTGGGCCCTGAAGTCTATCAATCATGTCTACATTCTTGCTATTTGGTCAGGGTGACTGTGACTTAGTAAGTAGGTTACTTACCCCTATAAGCCATATGAGCTATAGTCTAAACTCCTTACAGGGGAATATATAGGGGATTATATAGGGGACTATGAATGGGCTTATTAAGAGGGATACTAGGAGTTTAGACAGTAGCTCATATAGTAGCAGTAGATATCCCCATTCATTCATCTACTTACTAAGCCCACCTGACCCTCCAAGTAGGGTTAAGCAGGGATGTAGGGCGCGGACAGGCTGAGGATTCGGCCTTGCTGAGGGCTGTAGGGCTGCAACGTTCAAAATCCCCTGTATAGCCCCTTCAAGAAGTTTAGACTTTAGCCCACATGGCCCCTGGTAGGTCGTTTCTTAGGGCCTACTACAGGGAGGACGATGTGAGATCCGAAGCCACAGTATCGAAGATAGTAATTCTGGGAACAATGTGTACCCATGGACCTAAGCTCCAAACCCTGAATCCTAGTAAACCGGCAATGTCTACTTCTCCAAACTTCCTTCTATTTGAGGTCTACTTGCCCAGTAGATTTTGACTAAGTAGGAGCTTCAGCCAATAGAATCCTGAGCCCCAGGTGCCCCAAATCCCAACCAAGAACCCTCTTCCTGTGAACCTTCCGAAGGCAGAAGCGCCGGTTGCCGCGGCGCCAGCAGCTGCAGCCCTGCCGGACGACTTCGACGATTTTCTGCTCGGGCTCCCGGCATTTCAAAGTCAAGTGGTGGAGGGCGGTTAGCTGAGGATTTGGGGGGGGGGAGTATCGGAACTAGGGATTGCAACTGAGCTGGGTTTTTGGCTAGTTTAGGTATGGGTTCTGGCAGAAGCTGGTCATGTTTCCAAACTATCCCTTACACCATTTGCAAGTTGCATGTATGAAAAGAATCCCTTTGTAATCCCAGTGAATTCCCTAAAGACCCGTTTGTTGAACACGTCCCCCTGCGGGTTTGCAGAACTTTGACAAAGGAGGCGCGCCATCCTTAAACGGTAAACCCTAACTGCTAAACTCCTAGATCACTCCTCAATGCTGAAGCCCTAAATCCTAAACCTCGTGTTTGGTTTGACGGCTTTAAGGGCTTAGCCCAGACCTAAAACCCAACCCTGGTCTTAGATCCTAGAAATTATCAGAACTAAACCCACTCCCTCGAGATATCAGCGGGGTTTAGGGTTTAGGGTTGTTCGGTCTTTGGGGTGACCATCCCAAACTCACCCTGAAAGCTGGGGGTCTTCTGATTCTAAAGCAGGGCGCACTCAAAACCCAACTGCAAGGCCCATTCGTAAACCTAAAGGCTCCATGTAGGTATATGGTATATACTTAGGGCTCAAAGGGGTTCCCATATATTTACGCTACTTGGGAAACCTAAAGTCCTGACCCTTCTCCACACCCGGACACTTGACCCTTTAAACCCCAAACCCTGAACCCCGTCTGGGACTTGGCAAAATTTGGCGGATCTTGGGGTATATCAGAAGCACCCCCTTTTCTAGAAACCCTTATAGAAATTCCAAGTCTAAAATGAGGAAAGACATGCCAGAGATTGGTGAATTGCCGGCAGCGGCGCCGGAAGGCTCATTCTTCTTTCGTGAGTTTATAGTCCCGAACATGGAGAAACATTACACATTTTTTGAATGCAGTATTAGAAGTATCTCGTCTTGCTTGGTTCCGACACCGAAACATACCGCTCGTGTGCACATGGATGAGGATCTTAGGGTTTCAGGAGTTCTGTGCTTTAGCGCTCCGGGCTTTGGGCTTTTGGAGTAGGTTTAGGGCTTAGGGATCTGTATCACACAAGGTGCCTACAGAAGCCACGCATGACGCACCGAGTTCATAGTCTGTTGCATAGACCCCCTGACCACCAAAGGTCCTTGCTGAGATGGGGAAGGGGCCATGTGACGTTGACTTAGATTTAGGGTTCAGGGTTCAGGGTTTAGGGGTTTAAAGTTTAGGGTCTAGATGCATATACAGACTTCTGAGGCATGGAATGGAGGAATTGAAAAGGGCAATAGTAACCACCGTTTTTGCTTGGATTGTATCAGGTCTGCTAGTGATCGATCACTTCATTCCATGTTGGCACCTGAAGATGTATAAAGCAACTCCTGCCCATTTTTTCGTATAGTAAGGGTTCGTGCGACGCTGCTAAATGGGCACCTTTTTGAAGGACCACCGAGACCATTTTTAGAGGGATGCCTTCCTGGCCTACAATTCCATTCGAAGACCTCTAGCTCCCTAGGTGCCAGAAGGGCACCCCCTGTTGAGGAAACCTTAACCCTAAACCCCAAAACCCAAAACCCGTAAACCCCAAATCCCTAAATCCCTAAAAACTCTAAACCCTAAACCCCAAACTCAAAGCACAAAATCTTAGAGAGACTTGAGACGAAGTTCGCAAAGCGAAGTGCCGCTTCCTGCATCCTCAGGGTGTCCTACTCTGCCAATGGCTAAGCTACGCGGTTTAGCTTCAACCCGTAAGTCTATAGGGTCTAGAGTTTAGGGTTTATACCATATGAGCTACAGTCTAAAGTGCTTAAATGGGGGTTATATAGGGGATTGTATTGGGGACTATTATAGGGGTTATTGAGGGGGATACTAGGAGTTTAGACTATAACTCATCTACCTGCATGGACGCTGTGGAATTTTGAAACCCACGCCCGACGCCATAGTTTCTTGGTTGCGGCTAGGCGATGCAGCCGACTTGGCCGACACGCTGTGAATAGCTCTCTGGGGGCTTTCCCTAAGTAAATCGTTTACATATAAGGAACAGCATCCGTGAGGATTGATGCAAATGCAGGTCCCTTTACTATTACTTTCCGCCACTTCTTAATGGCCGCAAGACTTCAACATCACCCTAAGCCCTGACCTAAAGCCTAGGCTTAGAAGGAGCAATGTTTTGTGAGAGATGGCATCGTTGGAGCTATCAGGTATTTCCCTTGAGGTCCCCCAAAAGGGGAAGCCCCTTGAAGATGGTTTAGGGTTTAGGGTTTAGGGGGTTTAGGGTCTACGGGGGGCTCAAGTAGAATCTTCATAGAAGGGGCTCTGTCGCAGGAACAACCCATCGCTTTACCTTCGATGTAGCTCGTAGCGCCCCTGAAGCTCCCGTCAGCCAGCAGCAGGTACCTCTGAACGTTCCCTGACTATTCAGGTTTAGGGTTTAGGGATTACCCTAAGGGTCCAAGGACCCAAAAATGTGTGTCTTTTCTATGCCGTTATGTGAGCCATAGTCTATACTCCTAGTTCCCCCTTAGTATCCTCCTTAGTAACCCCTATGGTAGTCCCCTATATAGTCCCCTACATGATATAACCCCTGTAAAAAACCTGAAACCCTGAACCCTAAACCCTGAACCAACCCTAAACCCTATAAACCCTCTCATGTGAGATGTCATTCTGGAGGCTTGACTTCTTTTACTTAGGAAGTGGCCTTCGTGTCGACACCTAACACATCACTTGCTGGCCACGGTTTATTGTATAGCCTCACCCTAAGCCCTAAACCCTATGATCTACTGTCAATATTGAGCCTACCAAGTTCCATCGAGTTGGAACACAGGGGTCACATTTAGTATAGGCCCTAGTATACTCCCTGATAAGGAAACCATGTCCATCAATAAAATGGGTCCCGCATAGTATAGTCTCTAATATACTCCCTGATGAGGAAAACATGTCCACGAATAATATGGGAAATATTGACCGCAGCTCACGTAGCTAAATCCTAAACCTTAAACCATACAACTAAGGGACCTTAGAGACCTAAGCCTCAACCTTTCCATGAGCTGCCCTAGCTTGCAGGTGTCCTGAAGATGAGGTTTAAGGATTTTGGGGTTCGCCCTCATGTATCAAGATTTTTTTGTTCTTGTGGCATTGTGCATTTTACCCTTCCACCCCCAAAACCAGCATGTGGTGAAGTGAAGGTTCTATGACAGATTCTGTAGCGACGTGCTCTCAACGTGTCGCCTGTCAAGCAACACAGGCCCTATAGTGTCGCTCTCGCTAGCTTGCGCCTGTTTGACATTCAATAGAAAACTGACGATACCTGTAGCATTGCAGCTGATGTGTTCTAGCGGGAAGGGTCAGAACCACGACAGATACCCCTGATACTCACTGTTTGGTTTAGACAGTTCAACGCGTGCAAATCTCGATCTTCTAAAGTCTCTTTGACCAAGAGCAGGCTGACTGACAAATTCGGTAGCTGTAGCATTCCCAAGAGTCATAGGAGTTTCTTCGAACCCCTCCAGACTTCAACATGAACACAGAAGGAAGTCTAAACGTGAAAGCAAATGCGGTATGCGCGCCCGTCATGGTCCCCTCCCTACTTGGGGTTGCCATAAAAAAGCTTCGGTTTAGGGTTCACGGATTAGGCGTAGGATTCAGGGTTTAGGATGTTGAGGGGATTTGAGGGGCATATAGCACATCTAGCTGTAGTGAACCTTGCATGTGGCTGACGCGGAGTTTCAGTGCAACCGGCAGTTTCGGAAGCTTGGAAGCAGCATTCAGGCATATAGGCCAACCAGTAGAGATTGTCTGTTGTGCCCGCGCTTTCAAGCGTACGTACAGTTGGAACCCGGGTGGTAGGCCTAAGCCCTAAACCCAAGTCCTACGAACCTTCAACTAGGAAAGCTACCCAGAGCCTCCTTTGTAGTTCCTTTTTGGGTAGTATATTGTAATCCCTTACCCAAAAACCATAACAGACCCAAAAAAGAACTACATTGGAGCCCTTGGGTAGAGGCTCCTTTATTCAAGTTGCTGGCTCGGGGTGGAGTTTTCCATCTTGAAGGCCTACACTGCGTCCAAGTTGAAGGTTTTCAAGTCTTGAGATACTAGCGCCCATTTCAGAATATGGAAGTAGATTTTTACAGTTTCCCCAGAGAAACTGTCCAAAGCAGTTAAAGGACAAATCCTCAATTAAAGGAGATTGTGCGGAAGTGTGGAGTTTTTCCAGCTTTTGAAACTGTTCCACGAGTTTCAAAGAAACCGCCACGATTCACGTGCGCCTTGTGATCAAAAAAGACTCAGGGGTGTCATGGATTGTTTCGGCCTGGCGTTGCTGAGGCTTCCGAGCAGTTGATGAAGCGCAGGGTGGGCAGGATCTTTCCCATTTTGCCCATGTTTGCCAGACAGTTCAGGGACAACCTACTTTCATAAAACTGCCAAAGATCAGGTCGATAGCTTCACGGTTTCCAAGAAAACGGGATTTTCGCAAACAAAAAAGGTCCCGTCATATGGCCCAAGGTTGTTGAAGCCTACATTCCTTGACCCTTGAAGGGTCTGATTCCCTGCTATTCAGAAGGCGATAAACGGCTGCAGTCGTATTGTCCGGTCGTTCTTTCTAAGCTGTATCCTAAACCCTAAACCCCTAAACCCTAAAACCCCAGCTCCAGTCCTGAAACCCTTCAACATGTTGTCAACTCTACACCCTGCACGCACATCCCCAATCCCAAGGTTTAGGTTTTAGGTTTTAGGGTTTAGGGTTTAGGTGTCAGGGTGGGATTTCGGAAGGTTTAGGTAGGGATCATGCGGCGAACTTCGCATATGGGTATTTCTGCATGATCCCTAACAGGAACTCCCGTAATTAGTCTCCTCACCAAACACCATGTCTTCCTGGGGAGCCGCAGACCAACCCAATTTTATAGATTTTTCAGATATGTACAGTCCCTCTTAAGTAGATAGAATATGGGGTATATGGGGTCCTTATTCTGATATGCCCAAAGCCATATTCTATCTACTTAAGGGGGACTATCAGTTGTGGTTTAGGCTTTAGGGCTTAGGGTTTAGGGTTAGAGGCCTGAAAATGCTTGAAACGATTAGGGTCTCAAGATTCTGTATATAATTTTGGTGTCACAAACCTCAGGTACGCTTAAAAGAGGTCGGTGCTTCTATAGGCCCCTGCACGGCTGAGACCATGACTGCTAGCAAGTACCCATGTCCGCTACTGCAATCAGAGTCCAATGTAATCACTAATACTGTGGTCCTACCCCTAAACCCTAAACCCAAAACCCTAAATCTTATTGTATGAGTGCAGCATAGGGTTCTTCAAGCAGATCTCATAATCATATCGGCAACCTTTCAGGCTTGTGGATTGCTTAGGGTGTTGGACGTATATCTCCTACATAACCCGTTTCCGTTTCATGTCCTTTTTCCATCGATTCTCCAGTACTGGTGCTTGATCATGCCTCTGATGTACCACTTGTGCTCCTGAGCACCTACACCTCAAGAGACAAAACGATGGAAACCTGCATTTCTCGTCAGAATCTGTAGAGTCAGGATCTGTAGGCATGCTAGGTTGTAATACTGGTGATAAAAAGAAAGCCTGCATGACCTGTGAGCCCTTGAATTTTGGGAATTCTGGTATTTGAGTATACTAAGGTGATGTAGATCTTCTCGCAGCAGCAGTAGGGTTATGTGTTGGCTATAGCAACAATTACCACTAAGTCGATTAGCCGCGTGCTACTGCCAGCCTCACCCAAGTGCCCTAAACCCTGAGCCCTAAACACTATCCCACGACTTGCCTCTAATTAGCAGGGAAGGAAGGAAGGGAAAATAAAAGCCAGCTACTGTACTGCTGGGCCTAAACCCAAAATTATGTACTGTAAGGATCCATTTCTTCATTCCTCACTGACGAGAAAAGTGGACACCGTGGAGGTCTACTTCGGGCATACCGGCGTGGTTTTTAACAGGTTTAGGGCTTAGGTAGCCCAGAAGTAGTCCTAGATGGTAGCCACGCGGTTTAGGGTTTAGGGTTTACCCTAAACGCTCAACCCTAAACCCTACGCCCTAGGGTTCTGACTATTCACGGTTAGAGGCCTGCAGGTTGGGATTGTTCAGCTTCGGGAAGGCCATGTGGCTCAAGGGATGCAGTTTGTCGGTTGTTACTTGTAGTAGAGAATGAGGGTTTAGGGTTTAGGGTTTTTGTAGTAGGGAATGAGGGAATGGAACAGAAAATGCCAACTATCTTCGAACCTTAACCCTAAATCCTAAGCCCTTCGTATTGGGGAGTAGAGGAGGGCTACTATAGGGACTCGTTCCTTCCCTGCTCAGAAAAAGAAGCTCCATGGCAAGGTCCCAGAGACAAAGTAGCTTTCAACCTTTGTAGTCCCCCTTATGGCTGCGGGTATATTACAATAAGATTCCCATGTACGCGTTCATAATTTTGAGAAAGATCCTTGTTTTCGATGTAGGTCTTCTTGCTGCCATGTCGCATCGGGCATCTGGTGTCAAGGACCTCCTCTGCGCTGCTTGAAATAGTTTGGCGGAGTAATGTGAACTCCTAAATGATTGTCAGGTCCTAGTATCCGTGTACAGCGCTAGTATCGGGTACCTCAAATAGACTTCAAATGACTTCGGCAACCGTTCAGGCTTCTACACTACACAAAGAGAGTACTTGTCTTAAGAAGTTGGAGCGTGCTCCTCACAATCGCTGCCATCCTTACGAAGAACTCCTAGGATCCTTTGGCAATCATTTGGCAATCATGATGTATGCCTCAGGTCCCGAGGGGTGCCTTCTATTTGACAAACCACCAAACGTTCCTGCTATCGGGCCTAAATAATTACCAGTGTAACGGTCCTAGGTCTTGGTAATCCTTTAGGCTCTGAGGGTTCGAAGTATGGGCCCCTAACATGGGCCCTTAGGCCTTTGAAGGGGACTCTAGGGACCTTCAAGGGTACATATACGGTATATCGTAGGTATATGAGGATCACCTTGGAAAGGCTTTGTATTTTTGCACTCAAAGTTTCAGCACCAATCATGCCCTGCGACACTGGCTGTAGTAAAAGGGTTCTAATGGGAACCCCAAACATGGGGACCCCAAGAATATAGTAGGAATATGATAGAATACAAGCACCCTGTTGGGTATATTCCTATTATATTCCTACTATATTCTTAGGGTTCCCTGTTTGGGGTTCCCAGTAAAGTCCCTTTACTTGTGTCACGCACGAAGCTTCACCCCTAAGGCGTTCAGACTCCAAGTCCCTGTGGCAGAATTGAGGATGTTGGACTCGGAGATTCATAGGGCCCTCCTGACCACCAGGGCTAACACTCTAATGAGATTTTGGGTAGCCTTTATAGAGCCAGTTCCAGAACCCGAAGGCAGAGTGCGAATCCCAAGTGTAATCACTCCTTGAGTCTTATCACAAGCCTTTCTTCGATGCACAGATTTGGGACTCTTAGGGTTTCGCTCGCCTTCTGTATGCTAGTAGAGACAGAGAACGAAGTAACAAATATCCGGCAAAACCCAGCGGCTTAGGTTACAGGCTTAGGGTGTGCAGCTCAGTGTTCCCTTTACAGGTTTTAGGGCTTAGCTTCTATAAGGTCCTCAGTAACCTGCGCCTTCATGCCCGACCTAGACCTCCCAGATACCCGCAATAGCAGCCGTTATGGCCACCATTTTGGGGTTACAGTCCGCTATTTCGATTTTCCAGATCCCAAATAACAGAAGTTATAGCCACTATATATTGGGGCTACAATTCACTATTTCGGTTCTGCAGGAAGTCTAGGTAAGCCCAAAGCATCACACCTCAAGCGCAGTGCTCGTGCAGGATCTGTCGGCGCAAGATATCAATGCGCCGCTCGGCCAAGAGCTGGCGGAGTTTCTGTGGTTTAGATCCCTCAACTGGGCTTCAGACATATGGTAGTTTCCTTAAACGGAAGAACCCTAATATAAACACGGGTATGCTATAATCCTAACCAGAGGGGCCCCCTACTACACGGAAACGGGCATGTGAAAGACCAAGTATACAAATACTACCTACATTGAGCCTTAAAACCTATAGATATTAGCTACGTTGGGCTAAACCCACATATCATGATTGCTGAATATAAGTATTACCTACATTGAGCCCTTAAACCTTTAGATGCTATCTACACTGGCTTATCGTTGTTTCCATCTTCCCCTGGGTCTTGAGGTAGGGGATAGTGACATGGTAGTTTTCCTAAACAGGGGGACGCTAATATAGATCCTCAAATATTATTAGGCTTGTTAGTGAGACCCCCAAAATGGTACGTACCCCTAATTTTGGGAAGCCCCCACATCCACCGTTCTAGGGGAAGAGGCGCAGCTTGTCTCTTCAGGAGCCTGAGCGCCCTGAAAGATTAGGGTTTAGGGTTTAGGGTTTGGAGAGGCCAGGAGAGTCTGCGAACCGCTTAAGCAAGGAATAGTGTTACGACCCCCTCACCTTCTTAGACCAGACCGGGGGGTTAATATTAGGGTTAGATAGGGGTTATATAGGGATAATGGAAGGGAAAATGGAAACTACTATAATGGGTTAATTAGGCATTATAGTAGGGAATTTGGTTAACGCATTCCGTGCTCCAGCACCTCTCCAGACTTTCAGTAGTTTTAGGGTTTCGGAGTTCAGGGTTTAGGGGTTGAGGGTTGTGGGTCACTCCCCAGAAAACCCAGTGAAACCCTGCATCCTAAACCTGCACTAAACAGCAGGATCGATTTTGTAAGCCATGTCCAATCCCGGCGGATCAGGAATGAAGCATGCGCATATGCAGCAATCATGATAGGGGTTTAGGGTTGAAGGGTTTCCCAAATTATGGGGGATATATAGTATTTAGGGCTTTTAGGGTTGGGGGTTCCTAAAATCAGGGGTAGATACTTTTAGGGGATAATATCAAGGATTATAAAGTTGTTGGGTTCCTTTCCTGGTCCCCTATTCAGAGAAACTATTATGTCTCGTTTCAGGGCCAGATCCCTCAAATTTTCTGGATGGGGTCTACCTTAAACCCTTTAAGTCTTTAAGCTTCAGGCATCAACTTGTATGCCCTCGACCCCTGCACTTGTCTCGTAACAGTGACCAGACCCCTTGCAAAGGGCAGTCGACTGCAGCAGTACCTTTTGCAGTAATACTTCTTTTTGGACCCTACACCCTGAACCCACCCTAAACCCTAAACCCTGAACCCTCAGCCCTTTAAACCCTAAAACCTAAATCCCTAAGCTCTAAAGGCACCTAAACCCTACATCCCTAAACAACCCTAAACCTTGTTTTCCCGCGAAGTGTCAAGGCTCCTAAACCCTCTTCTCGAGATCTCCTCGGAGGAGGTGCGCGCTGTGTTTGGAGTTTTGGGCTTAGGGTTTAGGGTTTAGGGTTTAGGGTTTAGGGCTTGGGGCTTAGGGTTTTGGGCTTGGGGTTTAGGGCTTAGGGTTTCAGGGCTTAGAGTTTAGGGCTGCATCCTCCATCTTAGCTTGGGTTTGGGGCTTAAGCTCAGGGCTGTGAAGGTAGGCTCTGCTCTGCAACTACGCCCTTGGGATAGGAGCTGGAATAAGTGGTTAGTGTTGCTCTTCACCACCTACAAACCTTTAATGCAAACTGCTCGAAACCTTGTCCTCATCTTTTGGCGTCTTTCATGTGTGGTGAAGGGTTTCTCATCTGCTTGTTGAGCCATTGGTTAGACTCAGGGGACTTAAGGTTTAGGATCGGTTATGATAACCTAAAGGGTTTTCGGGTTTAGGGTTTTAAGGTTTACGGGCTATGTGCGAGAGAAAAAGAAGGAGGTGGCATAGAAGGAATACGCCTCTTCGGTCTGGGAAGATATGCCCAGTGACAGCATAGCTATGAACAAAGCCATGCGGACCTAGCCTGAGCTGTCGAAAGCTGCTCCTAACATTTGCCAGAATTAGGGTGTAGGGTTTAGGGTTTACCCTAAACCCTAAACCTAAGCCCTAAACCCTACACCCGAAAACCTATTACCGTGTTTAGGTACCAACCCAATCCTTCAATCCTCTCCAAGCGACAGATTATAAGCCTAAAGCTCTCGGAAGTTTGTCTAGTCATCGCTATACCTGTAGAGGTTCAGGTGGAGAAAGCAAGTAGCTTCTAAGGGCAGAAGTGGCACTAGTCTCAAAGGTCTACAGAGGCAATGCGGCTGCATCTCTCTACTTATTAGATTCTACTTTCCTGTCGAGAACCCTCTCCTTATTCCGGCGGCCCCCGCGCGGTCTTGCAGTGCTCCACAACTGAATCATTGTTTGTAGATTTTTCTACCGGGGTACAGTATTTTTCTTTGTGATAAATACACATTGTATGTACCTTTCGGGGAGGGATGCTGAAGATCCGGGGCGGAGAGAAGTGTGTTCTGCAAGGTCTGGGTTGTTTGACAAGAACTTGAATTAAGTCAGCATATCCTGGGTAAAAAGTACAGTAAATAAATACGGTCTTTAGTTTTGTAGTATCTAAATTTTAAAGCAAACCCTCAACCCTAAACCCTCAACCCTAAACCCTGAATCCTAAACCCTCAACCCTAATCTTCAACCCTAAACCCTCAACCCTCCACCCTAAACCCTCAACCCTAAACCCTAAACCCTAAATCCTCAACCCTAGACCCTAGATCCTCAACCTAAAGCCCTAAATCCTCAACCCTAAACCCTCAACCCTAAACCTAACACCTCAACCCTAAATCCTAAACCCCTAAGCCCTAAACCCCTAAGCCCTACACCCTAAACCGAAAAAAAAAGCAACCCGGAATTCTGCAACAGTAGGAATCTGCCTCGCGGCCAGCGGAGCAGAACTCTGCTCCAGGCCATTTCAGTATTCCCCTCCTGTAATATTAACCCCCTGCGGTTTAGGGTTCAGGGTTTACATGAACCCCAGAGGTATGTAGAAGAATTGCCTTTTGGGCTGTTTTTAGGGATTTTGGGCTATTATTTTACCTACTTGGGGGGGCCAGGTAGGGCTTAAAGATTTCAAGTTTCCTAATGTAGTATGTTGTCGCCTTCCGCAGTTGAAGCATTTACTGTTTGGGGGTAGCGGTTTAGATATTAGGGGAGGGGATTAGTTGGCCTTCAGATGTAAGGACTCACTACATGTCATACAGCAAGGGTCGTGGCGAACTCGCCATGGAAAAGCTCCTGCATACTTCGAATTTTAGCCCCTGTGCTCTGAACCTTTAGACGTGTGTTTGGTTCGGGGGTTCAAGAGTTGCAGGGCGGTGCCCGCTAGTAAGTAGACTTACGAATCCTATGTATCTGCATCTTTTTAATGGGATTTGTAGCCCTGCTTATCCCCTCCTAATCCACTTCTTAGCCAACTTCAAACTATGCATGGGGAATGATAAATGCTTGGGGGTTTAAGGCCATTGGTTTTTCCTGGGTTTAGGGTTTAGGATTGAATTATTGGATGCTTGCGTCACCCTCTGTTAAGGCTTATATCCCAGCAGGCATGGCTTACGGTTGAGTGTTTAGGTTTTACATCAGAGTTGAGGTTTCATTGTGGCAGGATCTTTTGCGTCAGTTTCTCGAGATCGCACCAATGATTTTGACTTGAGTCTCCTTTTGCATGAGGGCGTCAGGGTTTCATGGTTTAGGGTTTTTGTGTTTTGGGCCTAACATTAACCCCAAAGCCTCAACAAAATCTAAGGAGACTTAGGTTTTCATTCCTGCATGGTCCAAACAAAAATCTAGCATTCAAGCCAATACTTTGAGTTGGACTGCACCGAAGGCACGAATTGCTTAGCGTCCAGAGGCTACCTCAATAAACAGTGACATATGCATAGAATCCCGCCGCAAATCGTGGCTTGAGTGCTATAGGGATTCAGAAGGGCAATCAGGACGGGGTTGGGGATACTTTTCCCAGTTGAAAAGAATATAGCGGCTGTAACGGAATCATGTTCCCACCTGTTTCTAAACCCCAGACCACAAAAACCACTAAACCAGACAACTTCGAACCCTACACCCCCTACATCCTAAACCCTGAACAATACTAAACCCTGAACAATAAACCCCAAAACCCTAAACCCTAAACCTTAAACCCCTAAATGCTAAACCCTTAACCTCTAATCTTTTGGGGGAGGATGGAAGACTAAGTCATCCTGAGACCTACTCGGCTTTGTCGCAAGGACATCTCTGGAGCTTTGGCTGAAGAGAAAAAGCCCGTCAAAACCCAAAAAAAGCTTTGATCTTTTACACGGTTAAGGGTTTAGGGTTTAGGGTTTGGGTTCTTTGTTTAGGGTTTACCTAAAGCCTAAAAGTATGTAGAATAATGGCCTTTTGGGCTATATTTAGGTGTTTGGGGCTTTTGTTTTACCCACTGTTGGGGTTCAGGTAGTGTTTAGGGGAACTTGAGCCTGCATCTTACAGACTCATCCTGGGGCTCCGCATTGAAAGTTAGGATTTAGGATTTAGGGCTTAGGGGTTTAGGCTTTAGGTTTTAGGATTCGGGTGTAGGATTTGAGATTTAGAGTTTAGGATTTCGGATTCCGAGTAAAGGATTTAGGGTTTCGGATTTAGGGGTAGGGTTTAGGGCTAAGTCGGATGGGTTTGGGGCTTACAGAGCTTATGGTTGTCACGGTTGAAAGATTCTTGGGGCTTCAAGATTTATCGCCTTTAAGGTCTATAGGGTTTGGGGATAAGAGGGCTTGGAGTCTGGGGGTGGGCGGCTTAGGCTTAGGTGCTGCAATCCCAGACCCCCAAACCCTTCCTAAACCCCAAACCCCAAACCACGAAAGAGCTTCATCTTAACCTTCAAGGACATTTTGGCTGAAAAAGTAGCCGCATCAACATTACCCAGCCTTGCAGTACACATGCAGACATCCTTTCTGGCAGGTGAAGCCCTAAACCCTAAACCCTTGACCCTCAGCCTTTAACTCCTAAATCCTAAGCCCTGAACCCTCAACCTGACAAAGCACAACAAAAAAAACAACAACTAAACCTTCAACTCTTAACACTCAATTATTAAGCCTCAAACCTTCAACAGTTAAACACTAAACTCTTGGACCCTGACCCCTGGGGCCCGCAAAGCAAGCGCATCCATCTTGGAGGTGGAAGCCCATCCCCGATATGTGCGCCATTGGTGCAGCTGGGAAAGAGAAGTCGCGTGGCGAACACTGCTGAGAAGAAGGCATTAGGGAGTTCAGAATGCAGCTGCTTGCCATACTGTTATTGGAAAAAAAAACTGGGTTTCCAGGGATAGGGGTCAATAGAGAGAGGTTTTGCGGGCCCTGTGTACTGCAATTCATTCCGAAGAGAGGTCGGGGCTTTGTCCAGGTGATGCCGCGTTTGCAAGCACTTGTTGTATCCATTCTTTTGGCGTTTAATGTAAACCCGTGATTAATGAACCCCCTCCGTTTAACAACCTTAATATCCAGATCCCTTATTCTAGCCCCATTAAGGGAGGGGTGTTATTAATCACGGTCTGCATTTAGCGTTTTGGGGGTTTTACGGGTCGGAGTTTTTCGAGGGAGTAGGCTTGTCCGAATCCGAGTTTCGTCTTTTGGCGCCCCTGATAGTTGACATCTGGTTGTGTCCTCTTGCTTGGTATTCAGGAGGCAGGTGCAAGTCCTGGGAAGAATTGAAAGTGTGGAAGGCTGTTTTACCGCCGCGCCCTATTTGCTTTGGTCTTCTATTAATTTGCGAGATTGCTAAAGAACTAATTCGGGACTGAAGTTGCCTTGAGCAAAAAATATGTTCAGCCAAGAGAGACAGCTGTGGTGGAATGCAGATTCGGGAATCTAGCGGCAGGATTCGGGCAAATTCACAACTCACAACGAACCTTCTGACTCCTGCATGAAGCTTACACCCACCCTAGGCCCTCCTGCCCAAACTCCCAAAATCCGCTCGCCTGCCAGCAGGCAGCACCCAAGAAGCGCGCAAAGCGGCCTATGGTTCCCTCCTTCATGCCCCTCGTCTGGTTCAGCAACCAGGCTCTGGGATTAGGCGCTCAGGGTTTGGGGATTAGAAGTTTGCCCGTAGTTAGAGTAGTGTAACACTTTACGAGAAAGAAAACTACAATCCTCAACTGTAAACCTTAAACCCAGAACCCTAGACCCTTAGAGGTCAATCCTGATTGGCGTATAACTTTACGTGCTGCCAACATGGCTTGCATGATTAGAACTACTAGCGTCACCGTAGAAAGGTGCATCAATTATCTATACATGAGCAAAGCCAGGTTGATGGGCAAAATCCTGCATTACCCTGTGTGATCAGAATGTTCGGCATCAACAGTACGTCTCAAAGCCGGTTCGACGTCCCCAAACCCCAATGCCTAAACCCCTACAACGTGAGTAGGATTCTCAAAGCTACTGAGAAGCCTGATTCCAACACCGTACGTGACAGGATCAGAGAGCTAGGTTAGGTGATGACCACACCCATGGACAGCGGTAGAACAGGAACAATAGGGACCCTAAACCCTAAACCCTGGGCCCTAAACCCTAACATAACTGCCAATCTCCCATGTGTAAGAGGGCGTCCTTATCAAAGCAGGTGATTAACTGTCTGCCACAGTACCACAGTGGAAACCTCGGCCACACTGTCTGCGTAAACAATCCCCTGGACTGGGTTACTGTCAGGGAACTTAAGTTAAGTTACCATGATAGGTGTGTATATATATATATAGGGTTTAGGGTTTAGGATTTAAGTTAACATAATGGGTATATATTGTAATGAACATGGTTTCCCAAACATACTGACTTAAATTGAGTTCCTTAACAGCAACCCAGTAGAGGCTCCCGCCCCCATTCGGTTTAAAGGGACATTGCTCTTTGTAGGCCCCAATTTGGACTTCCATCTTAGTCTGGGGGATTAGGGGTTTAGGGTTCAGGATTTAGGGCTTGGGATTCAGGGTTTAGGTGGGTGTAAGTAGTTCGAGTTGATAATGACATTGGATCCTCCCCCTTGCTGAATAACAGCTTGGGGAATCACTATAGATGAACGTGATATATGAAGCCCTTAATGGTTACTGGGTGGGGGCAGTACCCAGGCCCCAGATACCCTGAAACCTAAACCCTCAACCCTAAACCCTAAACCCTCAGAGCCAGACATCTGCCTTTTGAGGCCTCAGCGCTGTTTAGGGTTTAGGGGTTAGGTCCTCCGTGCACCAGGTTCAGAATGCAAGGCAGTCTTATCCAAGCACCAGCGCCAGCTAGGACCAACACCTCGGGGAACCTTAGCTTAGATTTTCGGATTCGAGCTTATGGTATTATGCTTAAAAGTTTTTGCTTTATACAGTCTACCTTTAAAGTAGATGTTGTGCCCCTAAGGACGCCTAATGCCGAAACATTCGGGCTTCAGGTAAGTACCAAAACCTGAAGAAATTGTCGTATGTTGGCCAAAAGCCCCAGTATTTAGCTTCTTGGACCCTCAAGGTACTCGCTTTAAGTTTAGGGTTTAGGGATTTCCGCATCTGAAGCTTAAGGTTCAAGGATGTTCCAGCTGCCGTCGCCGAACCAACTGAGGCAAAGCGGTGTCACGCCACTGTTTTGGGTTGAAGGCTCAGGTTGTAGGCTTAAGGGTCCAAGGTATAGGGTCTATAGATCTTAGGGTTTGGGCTTTGGGGTTTGGGGTATAGGGTGTAGGATCTAGGATTCAGGATTCAGGGTGTATAGGGTTTACAGGGTTAGGGCTGAAGCTGTTGGAGTTTGGGGCTTAGGATTCAGGATTTAGAGTTGAATGTCGAGGGTTAAGGGGTTTGGGTCCGTAGAGTTTGGGGCTGAAGGTTTGGTCCCTAAACCCTAACCCTAAAACCGCGTGTGGGTTCATCAGAAGCTTGAACACTTTCCAGTACCCTTTCCCATACGTGATTGTAGTATTCCCTTTTTTGGCGGGCTTGCATGTAGTAGATCGTGTAAAAACGATTATTGTGATCATTCAGTCCCGGGGCAGTTCAAAAAAGTCGCTGTACGCTACACCCTAAACACTCTGAATCCTAAACCCTATAGGCCCTATAAAACCTAAATCCAAATCTTTAACCTTGAATCCTATAAACCCTAAGCCCTAAACCCTGAGTCCCAAACCAACAACCCTAAGTCGTTAGTGAGGCCCCTGCGCAGTTTGACTCGAGCCATAATCTAAACTCTTTGTAAGGGGGGGTTATAGAAGGTTTATATTTAGAGTTTACGGTTTAGGGTCGAAATTCCTGAAAGGGGGATATGATATAGGGGACTATATAGGGGAGCATTGTAGAGTTTATTAAGGGGGACTAGGAGTTAAGGCTATAGCTCACTTGATTCTTTGCAGAACCTCTCCCTTAACTCGTACTTGTGATTCAATGTTAGTACGGAATTCGCGCCAATAGCTTTCATTATGTTGCAAACCATATTTTCAGCGTTTATACTAAACTTTATTTAAACCCTAAACCCCAAACCCTGAACCCTCAACCCTAAATCCCCATAAGGAAGATAGACTTATGGTCTTCAAACAGTATCCCAGTCAGGAACGAGTCACATAGCGGAGTGAGAGCACTTGGCTCTGCATGTTTGGTTTTGGAGGTTGGTGTTTAGGGTTTGGGGTTTGGGGTTTACGGTTTGGGGTTTACGGTTTAGGGTTTAGGGCTTACGGCTGAAAACCTGTAGGGTTGTCGAGGTTTATGGTTTAAGGTTATCTCTTGTTCCCTATTTGAGCAGTTCTTTCAATCGGGATACTGTAATTCACATCTGCCTCCTTGTTAAGTACCCTCGTCACCCCCCCAAGGACCTCACTGGCGTCTAGGGGGGGGTGGGGAGTGATCTTGGAGTGGATACTCTGGGACCATTTGTTGAATTTCTTTCCTTTCATGCCCTCAAGCACTAGGAACCGTAAAGCGCAAGGCCCTAAACTTAGACCTTTAACCTGAGCCATAAGCCTCAAATCTAATTCTCTCGTACTGAGAGCCCAAACATGAAACCTCACCTAAACCCCGAAACCCTAAACCTTAAACCTTACCTCCAGGGGCTGCCGGCAAAGACTGAGAATGTGGATGTCTTCGCCGGGCTCCCAAAGTTTCGATCTAGCAAGCCCTTTTGACTTGAGGGAGGTCTGGGGTCTACGTCCTGGTTTTTGGTTTACCCTTTTATGGAATTTGGAGTTGATGGCTTGGAGTTGGGGGAGTTCAGGGTGTGAAGCTTGGGGTTCAGGAGAGGCTTCTTGTTAACGTTTGGGGGCCTGGCCTGTTCGTGTCTATGTCAGCATGTTGGCTTTCTTGTGCGAAAACGGAGACCTGCATGTTGAGACGTAAGCTGGATACGCAGAGTTCCCACATGCGCCCCAGCACCTAAATCCTCAACCCTAAACCCTAATCCCTAATCCCTAAAGCCTAAACCCTAAACCTTAAACCCTAACAAAAAAACGATCAACCCTAAACCCTATATGTTTCCCTATCCTGGTTTTAAGGAGCCCTCAGGTCACTCTCGCAGGACGCCATGGAAAAGGTGGCATCGCAGCTTGCTGACCTCTAGTCAGACCCCCGGGAGGATCCACAAAATTGATTCCCTTGTATAAAGCTATACTAACCCCTATATAATCCCTATACAAATCCGATATAATACCCCCAAAGTCTTCTAGGGGATATATTCTTTAGATCCTGCTGGGGGTCTGGGTAGTCACGTTTCAGGATACACCTGAACCCCCAAGAGTGTGAGCTGTAGTCTAAACTCCTTAAAGAGGGTTTGATAGGGAATTGTACCGGGGACCATGGGGGGAGATACTAGAAGTTTGGGCTAAGGCTCACGTGGAATAATTGCCGTTTTGACTCTTTTTAACGGGTTCAGGGCCTTTGTTTTGGAGGTCCAAGTAGCCATGTTTCAGGTCGAACCTGGCTCCTAAGCCCTTAGACCCTAGATCCTAAACCCTAAACCCCTGCGGCGAGGCGGAGGTAGCGGTGTTGGGTTTGAAGTTTGGGTTCGGTCTCTATGATGGCTATAGGGGCTCCTCTTGTCTCGGGTCTCTAGACTCTAGATAGGGCTTCTTCTTTGTTTCTGCTCAGAAAGATGGGGATCCTGCAGATGGCAGAACCCACAAGAGACCAGGGTCTTGGCACCTCAGTGGCGTATAGGAGGGATGGCTATTAGTACTCCTATCCCCTTACGAATTACTTTTTCCCATAAGCATGGATATCTCTCGGTTGTGTGATGGTAGCATATTACTATTTGTTTGGACCACTTAGGGAAGCAGATTCCTGTGCATTGCACGCCCTGTTCTACATCTAGCGGGGCATCACTGGATAATTAGGATGAAGGATGTAGGGCTTACCTAACCCCAAACCCCAAATCCCCTAAACCCTGAAATCTCAGGCTTGGTTTGGTATTTATTTCAGCTCCTTGAGGATAGTTCAGCAACCCCAGCTATACCATGGCAACCAAAGAAACCACATCAAAGGATTCTGTGCTTCCTTGGGGTTTAGGGTTTAGGGTTCCTTATACTTAGAACTGATATCAGAGCTGTCAAAGTTATGCTGCCTTTTTGGGCAACGTCTCTGATGCGGCCCCTATCAGCCATGGTACCCAAGCGAGGAACAAACATGTTGCAAATCTGCAAAATAGATTGAGAGGTATACTTGGCTCAAGGGACTCTAGCTGTGGTTTGGGGGCTTGCGCTACCAACAAAGACAATTACCCTATACACTTACTGGGGGCTAGTAGGGCCAGTAGGGAACTTGGGAATAGATAAAGGGTTTGGGGTTTAGGGTCTAGCATTTAGAGTATAGGGTTCAGGGTTAGTAGGGAATGAGGGAATACCTTATACAGGGATTGTATTCTCTTATTCCCTACTAACCACCAGCAAGTACACCCTTAGCTGTAGTTGTTGTCTCCTTAGGAATTCTTTCTCATTCAAATAGTAACGTAACCCTCACAGGAACTAGTTACCAGACATAAGTTGTTCATAAGTTGTTTATTACGGGTCTAGGGGATTAATTGCAATCATCCTTCGAAGGATTTCTGACATGTGAGCGGCTGGCAACTTCATGTTTATAACCCTAAGCCCTAAACCCTCAGCCCTAGACCCTAAACCCCTAAACCGCGTACCGGGAGCATCGGTAGCGATGTTCTGCTCCCAGGTAGCCTCAATGCCTTCGGAAGGGAATGATGCCTAAATCCTACATTTCTAAACCCCTCAACCCTGATCCCTAAATCCTAATCCCTAAACCTGAACCTATAAACCCTAATCCTTAAACCCTAAGTCCTGAGCCTTAATCACTAAACCTTAATTCATCCCTCAACCCTGATCCCCACACCCCAACCCCCGAACCCTAATCCCTAAACTTCACTGCTGACATGGAACGGACACTGGATGTTGGCACTTGGACCATTGCTAGACTTGTTGGTTTGTTGACCAGTGTGGGGAACTACCCTATACATCTACATCCTCAAATTTATGCCCCAAATCCCCAAATAAACGTCTGAACCCCAAATCCCTGAACCCTAAAGCCCAAATCCCTAAACTCTGAACCCACCCCAATGTCCTGCGGCTGGAATAGCCAGGAGGCTCTGCAACCAAGCCCACAAGCATTGAAGAGCTCGAACGCATGGCGCCTTATCTACGAACAGCTGTTTAGGAACTAGGGTTTATTTAGGAGTTAGGGCTCAGGGTTT
>CAJNIZ010037546.1:13244-36156 GCA_905231905.1 Symbiodinium pilosum
CTCGATTGACCATTTGGCAATAAATCGGTTGACTCGATTGACCATTTGGCAATACATCGGTTGACTCGATTGACCATTTGGCAATAAATACCATTATGGTTTAAATATATATGGTAGAGAGGTTTAGGGTTCAGGGTATAGTAGTTTCCCAAAATAAGGGGACCCTAATATAGACCCCCAAAATACTGTAATCCTTATTATGGGGACCCCAATAAGGTACCCAAAATTTTGACAACCACTCATATATACAAAGTATTTCTAGTCTTACTTCTTTCCTTATTACAGTATTCATGTATTTGTATATTCCGAAGTATGTCGCCAGCTGAAAAAAAGGCACAGTCCGCCAAGTGGTACATCCAATGATACTTCGGCTTCGCGCAGTCCGGGTACCGACCTGAGCATCCGCGTGTGCTGGACTGCTCCCTTCTGCAACTGCAGATTTTGCAGTATGTTCAGCAGGTGCTGCAGGCACTGGCAGTTCTACGTACATAAGAAGTCCGTGCCTGCACCTTGTCTCCTCGCATTTCGATTCTCCATTCCTGGCAGTGCTCCTGCAGAATTCAAGAAGGCCCAGCCACCATGGTCAGAAACAGCTCCAACACAGGAACGGCCGCAAGCAATTCCCCCGCAAAGCACTTTGTGCGCGTTCGGATCTGGCGGTTATATGGGGGTTATGTAGAGGATAATGGAAAAGAAAATGGAAACTACTTTAGTATAGGGGTTATATTGGATAGTGAATAAGAAAATGGAAACTACTATAGTAATCATTTTGGGGTTATGTTGGGATAATGAAAAGGAAAATGGAAACTACTATAGTATATTGGGGCAATATTGTAAGAATAAAAAAGAGAATGGAAACTGCTATAGTATATTGGGGTTATATTGGGGGGAATGGAAAATACAATGGAAACATTGGTGTTATATTGGGATAATGGAAAAGAAAATGGAAACTGCTGTAGTATGTTGGGGTTCTATATTGCGTGGGATAATGGAAAAGAAAATGGAAACTACTATTTAGGGTGTAGGGCAATTGTGGAATTCTGGTTTAAGGTTCAGGGGTTAAGAAAAAATGGGCGTTTTTCGTCTGTTAATACCTACCCGTAATCCCTACATAGGTCCATTAAGAAGATTATAGGCCTTCGGCAGCTTGGAGGGCGAAAACTTGGGGAACACAATTTTCGCAGAGAAGCGATTCAACTGCTGCATCTGCATTTTCCAATGATTGCATTCGGGGTTTAATTAGGGCTTAGTTTAGGGCATAGGTTTTTGTGGTTTAAGGTTTAGGGTTTTAGGGTTTAGGGCTAAATGGAGTATAACATTTTGGGATGTAAAAACAGGATGCCTGCTATGGAATCACCCAATAGACGAACCCAAATATCATGACTTTATCACTTTCTCTTGCGGTAGCGATTAAGGAGTGGGGTCCGTGAGTATATATAATGCATGCATGGGTGTATGTGCATTATATATCGATTCTATGCAGACTGTCCATTGTACAAAAAAGTGTGTAGGGCATACAAATACATGAACATGTGTACAGCTTATGGCATACACACGGAGCTTTGTGGGTTTGGGATTAGGATGTATGGGTACAACTCCCACCCAGGAACAATCCGTGATAGGGCAACATTCAGGGCTGTATTTACTCGCATATCATACTGTGCTACACAGGGGGGAATTGTGTAACCCTAGACCCTAAACCCTGAATCCTGGACCCTAAACCCTGAATCCTACACCCTACACCCCAAACCCGTAGAAGTTCGGAGATTTGGGTTTACTTCCAGTTTGAATCTTTAGGGTCGAGCGCGTTCGGTCAAGAAGCTGAAGCCCGCACTGCTGAACTACTAGCGGTTTAGGGTTAGAGTTTAGGGGGTTTAGGGTTTTAGGGCTTGAGGGTTCAGGGTTTAAGATTACCGCCCTATAACCTGCAAATTTTCCATTGGACGCCGAACTCTCAAAACCACGGGAGAATAGCGTTTTTTTGGTGGTTGAACCAAGTAAGGTTATGATCCACATTCAAAGGACCATACCCAAAAGGAGGATATGATCTTACTCTATATTGGGTAACATAGTATTGTTGTCATTGGCTACCATAGTATCCCCAAAAACAGACTGCACAAGTGAAGTCCAGAGACACTCAAACTGTTCAACTCAACCATTTGGAGCAGTACCTAAACCCTAAGCCCAAACTCTAGACCCTAAACCCTAAACCCAGAGTCATCATAGGCCCCGGGGGTTGGGCTTTGGCCTTATAAGGGTTCGGGGCACGGGAACCCTGCACCCCAAAATTCTAACAGATGAGCCATAGTCTAGGCTCCTTAACCGGGGGTTATATGGGGGGAGTACATAGGGGAGTATTATAGGGGTAGAGTTTAGAAAATAGCTCATATGAGCCCAAATAGATTACTTTCAAATTGCCCTCAAATTGTTAGTGAAGTTCAACTTGCAATCCGCTTCAAACCTCTAGTCAAGTGTCCAAGCCCTCTAGACCCTGCCTGCAGCAAGCAACGTGCAAAATTCTTCCGGCCCGTTCATCCACGCGATTTAAGGCTTGAGGTGAGCAGACGCTACACACCACTCAGCTCAAGCTGCTAAACACAACCTGCCGTGCTATTTCTGGCCCATGGATTCCCGTAAACCCTACACTCCAAACACCCCAAACCGCAAACCCTACTAAGCCGCAAGCCCAAACCCCCAGAACCTAAACCCCAAATCTTCAACCCCAAGACCTAAACCATTGCGCTTCCATTTGGCCGGGCTGCCCCATCCTTCGAGCACAAATACTGGACCTTGCGCAAGACGACCAACACCCGAAACCCGAGCCCTCATAGGGTTTAGGGTTCAGGATTTTCGGGCTTCGGGCTCAGGATCCCTAACCCCTAAACCCTGAAGCCCTACGACATCCCAAAATCAGCTGTCCTTCTTTCTGCTCTCAAGGTATGATGACAGAATTCTGGGAGTATGTAGGGCGAGCCTACCTTCGGGAACTACTCGGGTTTAGGGTTTTAAAGGTTTAGCAAAATCGTTTGTGAAAAGTGATGAGTTCACCATAAACATTGGAGGTCTTGGGGCGAGGGGTTTGAGGTTCAGGGCAGTTAGGAGGTAGGATTCGGATTTAGGGCGTAGGATTTTAGGCTTAGGATCTAAGGCTTCGGAGTTGGGTTTACGGAGTCTGAGGAACTGGACAAGAACGTCGAGGCCTGTTTGACGTGCAGTGTACTCGAGCCACAAATTGTCTACTAGGGTTCCATCGCCGCGACAGACATGTAGAATCAACGAGGAAAATGCTTAAGCAGCGGTTCTGTTCCAGGGTACTAAGGACACCACGCCATCAACAAGGGGGGATGTGAAACTTGTGGTCACGCAAATTAGGAGCTGAAGTGGGAGCTAGTTAATTACAGCTGCTGGCTTTGTTGACCATTACAATCCACTGCTCTTGCGCGAAACCCTTACGTAGCTTGGTATCTGGAGCTGAACAGGCCACCTAAACCCTAAACCCTCCACCATGAAACGCTAGCCCAGGCAATCCAAGTCCATAAGGCATGCCGGCTTTAAGCCGTACAGTCCAGAAATATTAGAGGCACACTGCGTCGTTTTGGTCCGAAGGTCTAGAAATGGTAATGCCCTTCTTTCGGCTACTTTACTAGGTCACAATATCCTAAACCCTAATGCCTATAGATCTGTACACAAACTCCCTACCAACTTCGGCTAGTTGGATCCTTTGGCTTATCTACGAATCTGAAGAGAAGGGTGTAAACTCAGGACACAACAACTTTTCTCGTTGCAGCCGCAGGATTTGGGGGATTATGGGTTTCGAAAGTTTAGGGTTTCGGGGCTTAGGGGTTATGGGTCAGGGTTGAGAGTTTTGGTTTTAGGGGTTTGTTCATGCAAAGCCCGTTCAGGCAGCTATGCTGTGCACAAAATTCAGGTCTGGTTGAATCGCGATATGACATGCGCAACCCGGCAGCGTACGAACCCGTACTGCGTGTGCAGTCTGGCTTCACAAGGGAACCCACTACCTCCCCACAAGCCCATATAGCCCCCTTGAAAAGGCTAATAGTCTGTGTAGGGCCCCTTTTGAACCTGGAACTTCCAAGTTGGTTTGGGGAACCTGCTAATCTTTTAGAAGACACTGTGTGCCTCATACTCCCTACCCCAAAACCCTACGCGCTAAACCTTTTGAATTTTGCTAAACCCTAAAACCTAAACTGGCCTAAACCTTAAAGCCTAAACCCTCAAGCCCATATCAACTTACCATGACGTAGGGTACATTTCCTGAATTCTAACATTTCAAAATTTTAAAAGTTCAAAACCTATATGACCCCCCCAAACCCTAAGTAATTGTAAGAAACCCTGCAACAAGAAACGCGCCACTGGCCTTGGTCCTTTGTGTCAAACCTAGGCGCCTGAAAAGTGCCTTCTGAAGGGCCCCCAGCCCAATTCCTACGGTAGGCGTTGATGGCAAACCCTAAACCCTGACCGCCAAACCCTGAACCCTAAACCCTGGAGGCTAAGCCCTCAACCCTGAACCCTTAACTCTCAACGGATTGAGGCGCAAGCGGTGGCCCGAAGTCGGGCGCCAGCATCCTTCACTCGGCTCTGACTATTTGTAGCTTGATGTTTTTAAGGTTCAGGAGTTGTTAGGGGTTAACGGCTCTAGGACTTCAGGGTTTAGGGCTTTAGGGTGTAGGACTTTAGGGCTTAGGATTTGAGCGGGCATAAGTGGGCCTTAACTTTCGCAAATACAAGCCCAAGCCAACTATGATAGGTGAGTTTAGGCTCCGGCTTGGCATACTGCAGAAAGAACGACGCATGAAGCCTCAGAAACCTATCCGGCAAGAGAAGTTTCCTTCAGGCGGGGCATGTACCTCAAAGCAAGTAAGGCCTCACACTTTTACTACAAATTCCTTGGCCTTAACCCTCTAGATCCTAAATCGCTTAACCTCCCGGCCTCAGCCCCAGAAACTTTCAACAGCACACCGCCCGCGTAAGGTAGAGGCCTGAAACATCATGTGAGCTATCGTCTAGACTCCTTACATCGGGGTATTTTGGCTTTTACTACGGGGATCTTCGAGGTTTAGACTATATAGCTCAGATACTTCTGCCATAGCTGAACAAGGAATCCAAACAAATCTTCAACACGCACCCTACAAACCTCTATGCGAACCCTATTTCCGCTCAGTGTCCACGTTTTTGTTCTGTTTGATTCTCCCTTCTTCCACGGAGCCCTAGACCGTAATCCTACACTCCAAACCCTAAACCAAATTAGAATCCTACACCTTGAACCCTACAGCCCTATATCCTACACTTCATTCTGCCCCTACGTTCCGCAATAACACCTATAGTGGTCCCCTATATATTCCCCTTTATGGAGTCTAGACTATGGCTCACTTTACTCCTGGACGGAGGCAGAAGCGCTGCACCGAACGGAACGCACCCAGGCGACGAAGCGAGTGACGCCTGCGGCTGATGGCATTCCAAAAAATTGTGCGAGGGTTTCAGGTTTAGGGTTTAGGGTTGAGGGTTTAGTCCATACAACACCTTTATATAATTCAAATGCCTTCATACGACTTAACACATTCAACTTTAGATAACCTTAGTTAGCATTGAAGCTTAAGGGGTTTAGGGCTCCCTAAAGCCTAGTTCATCTCCGATCTAGGCACGGTACCAGGCAGGGCTGTTTAGGAAACTCGAATCCCTCATCCTAACACCTCTGAAGCCCAAGCCACATAACACCGTATCCCTGAAGCCTTAACCCTAAACCCTAAAACCCGGATTCTGGATAATGGATACAGTACGTGACAGCCCCTTCCACTTCCCCAAGCCGTCATTTTGAAATCCTGCATCCTGACCTGGGGGATCCTAAATCCCAAGCACCTCAAAACCCTGAAACCCCATGAACCCGAGGCCCTACACCCTGGTGGTTGTGCGGAGCTCCCAGATCCAAATCTTAAGCATCCTAAACACGGTTAAGGATTTAGGGTTTAGGGTTTAGGGCTTAGGGTCCCCCAAAACCCCCAAAACCCTAAACCCACCCAAGCCCCTAAACCCTGAACCCTTGACCCAAAACCGTGTAGGGGACCTTCCGCCAAATCGGCCAGCTTCTGTTTCAACTCGGGCGAGACCTCGGATGTTTCCCCAGATAGCGCTTTCGGCTTGGGGTTTTAAGGTTTTAGGGTTTGGGGCTTTAGGGGTTTAGAGGCTTTAGGGTTTCAGGGTTTGAGGGTTTTGGGGTTTTGCGGTTTAGGCTTTAGGATTTGGGGCCTAGGATTTCAGCGCTTTAGGGTTCAAGGTTTAGGGTTTTAGGGTTTGAGGGTTTTGGGGTTTCGGGCTTTAGGTCTTTAGGGTTTAGGGTTTCGGGCTTGGGGTTTGGCGCTTAGGGTCTTGGCGTTTTAGGGCTTAGGGCTTCGGGTTTTAGGGTCTGAGGGTTTTGGGGTTTGGCGCTTTAGGTCTTTAGGGTTTAGGGTTTACGGCTTAGGGTTTAGGGCTTCAGGGTTTGTAGGGTTTAGGGTTTAGTTCCTTATGTTCCGGGATTTGTCAGGATGCCGGAATTAGAGGTTTGCAATATCCGGGCTCTAGTGCCCTCTTGGGGATGGCGTTAAGAAAGCCCGCTGTGGCTTTGGACTTAAGTGGCCCAAGGTCGGCCTGAAGGGCACCGAAGCTCTCTTCAGGTTCTTGAAGGTAGCTATTACGTGCATATCTCTGTGCTTACAATCTAACTATAAGCCCTTTGAGGCCAACATGGGTATACAGTAACTGGGTGATAACTACGAATATAATTGGATTGTCATTGCTTGAGTTTAGGGTGCCGGGAGGGTTCCGCGACTTAGGACTTGGGGACTGTAATTTTGAGGCTGGTAGACCTTCAAATACCAAGAGGGTACGGGGTCTTAGTCATAGGGATGATACATGGAGGGCCAGGGGGATCTGTTTAGTAGGTTAGTAGCCCCTATAATCCTACTTGCTCAGTCACCCTGACCCTCCAAGCAGGGGTTACCACTGCTTCTTCGGGAGCTTCTGACTTCACTTCTCAAATGAGGATTCAGGGTTTAGGTAGACTTATCAAACGTATCGCAGGCTATAATCGCATAGGGATCCCAAGACGAGAATATTGCTGATTATTCAGGCCTCCTTGCCTTACAATGGAGTCATTTTCCACTTGAGTCTTCACGGTTCAATCCCTAAACCCTAAATTCCCACTCCCAACCCCACCTATCCTAAACCCCGAAACCTTAAATCCTAAGTTCGCAAGCACAAGCCCTAATCGATCTTAAACCCCAACCCATCCCTCCTTCCTCTACTGTAGCCCTGGAGCACCCTAAATCTTAAACCCTAATCCCTAAACCCTAAAAAGGGGTCCTCAATAGGGATTATAGACGGATCCTTCTGAAAAAACTTCCACTGTGCGGTTTAGGTTGAGAGCTTGAACTTTAGCCTGTGGGGTTGATCCTGGATCACAGACCTCAAACTTGCTTTCAGAAATCTAGATTTAGAACGGCTTTGAAGTATAGGGTTTTGGGGTAGGGTTTAAGGTACTAGCACTGTTACAAGCACAACCTCTCCTCTGAATCCTGGAGCCAAAATGCTGGCATGCAAGGCTAGGTAAGCTTGTTATGAAAGTCAGACGCGGGTTTTTTGAAATCTGCGAAAACAAGTAGCAGTGTGAACCCACCAGCAATGCGCAAGACCTTACACTGCAAAACCCTAACCCTAAATCCTAAAACCCAAAATATCGGGCACAGACCTCTCCAGAATCTGGCATCAGAAAGTCCGCCTGACAGATGAGTGATTGCCGAGCACCAAGTCACTGTGATGAAGCTTACACGGTTTGGGGTCTAGAGCCTAGAGCTTAAACCCTAAACCCCAAACCCTTACTAACCCTAAGCCTAAACCCTAAACCCTAAACCCTAAACCCCAAACCCTTACTAACCCTAAACCCTAAACCCTATAAGGTTCAAGGGCTGGCGGCCCGGCTCCTACCTCGTAAGACTCCCCATTAGAAGGACCTCTAGTCTGGAGAAGTCCCAATCTTCCCCCACCACACAAACCCCTTCCCCTAAAACTAAACCGCCAACCCGGAGGACGCAGTGTAGGGTTTAGGGTTTAGGGTTCAGGGTTCAGGGTTTAGGGTTAGGGTTCAGGGTTTATGGTCACCAAAAATCATAAACATCACAATTGTTTCGGGCCACATGGGATTTTAAGGCGCAAGGGCTGTAACATACTGCGGGGAAGGCAGTGTTCTGTTGTGGTTGAGTCGCACGGGTTGTATAATGCGGACATAAGCCCTACACTACACTCTTAACCCTGATCCATAAAGCCAAAACCCTGAACTCTGAACCCTGAACCCTCAACTGATCCATAAGCCCTGAACCCTGAACTCCCTAAGCCATAGTCCCTGAACCCTAATCCCTCAACCCTCAACCCCAATCCGCGGCTGCTTTGAGATGATGGTCTGGGTTCTTAGCACAGGCAACTGATGCGCTTTGCGGCTGGAACGTAGAAAGCAAGATCTCCGGCTCAAGGTTTACGGCAAAGGGTTGCAGTTTAATGTCTAGGATTTAGGGTTGAGGGTTACAGGTTTAGGGGGTTTAGTGTTGAGGGATAAAGGTTGTGGGCATAGGCTTTAGGCTTTAAGGTCATTTAGGCTTGAGGGATTCTTGGGGTTCAGGTTCAAGGTTTGTGTTCTACGTGTCCAAGCGCGAAATCTGCAGCTGGGAAGAACACAGCATCCTCAAGGGCAAAACCCCACATAGTAAACCCTGTCGTCATTGGTGAACCTAACCCTAAACCCTAAACCCTAAACCCTAAACCTTAACAGTGTCAAACTCGGAGGGCTATGTAGGGATCGGAAAGGATTCGTGGCATACCTCTTAACACATGATTTAGGGTTTAGGGTTTGGGGCTTAAAGAGTAGGGGTACAGACGAATTCTGAAACATTTTTCTGTATCCTCTCATTTTGCAGACTTGGGCCCTTCTCAACATGCAGGCCACGTTTCGGATTCTAGGGGTATGCAAGGATTACCAGAGGAGTATAGGGGGGGGAGGGGTTCTAGTGAAGATTCTTGAAAGGTGAGATTGAGTAGGGCATACGAGAAGTATGTCATGGTATCAATGAAGGGGCCCACTAGATGTCCCTCTGCAAAAGCTCAATCTTAAACGCCACCGGATTTTGAGTTGCCATACCAACCAAACATCCCAAAATGAAATACCAATTTTTCAACCTCAGCAAGCATCCGAGAATCGAATCCCATGAGCGTCATGTCAAACCCTTAACGTTATGCCCTGAACTCTTTATGCGAAGCCGTATACTCTCAGCCGGTAATCCGAACCCTGTTTAGGTTTTGGGGTTTAGGTTTTAGGGTTTAGGGTTTATGGTAGGCTTTGAGGTAGGAAAGCGCAAAGTGATTGTGACCCCGCCTCTGAATATCCACGAGCAAGAACAGCTTTCGTAAAGCTGGGCTCCTGGAAAGGTTGAAGGTTCAGGGCTGTGGTGAGGCTTAAGTCCCTAGGATGAGGGAAGAGCAATAGAAATAACAGCAAGAACAATAGTAACGATAGTACCGACGGTAACAAGGGTAACAATAGTAACAGTAGGAACAAAAATAACAATAGTAAAAACAGTGAGAACAAAAATAACAGTAAGAACAATCATAGTCACACGCTTTCTGTGATAGTAAGAACAAGAATTGGGGGTTCAGCTGAGCTGATCTTGCAAGATATCCTCAGTTGCCAGGGTTGCAGTCACCACCACCACCGCCACCACTATCACCACCATCATTTTATGACTATTATCGAGATTGTCATCATTAGCACGGCGAAAAGTTTTTGAGAAATGTCTCCAACGGACGCAAACCTGGAATATGGGGTTCTTCATGCCTTCCGATACACTCATCAACAGGCAGCCCCGGCACATGAGGTTCTGGCATGTAACTAGATCAACACAAGCTTGGGCAACTTCTGAACCGGAAAACATCAGGATCTGCAACATCAACCTCTTTTGTATTTCAGAAATACCTACATGCGCGGTCGCTTCATGCACATGATGTATCATTCTCTCATACATCTGATTGTTCGGGGGGGAAGTTGTATTGTAAACATCGCATTTTCCGGGATATGGCAGTGTCCCAAGATGGGCAGACCCCAATGTAGACCCCCAAAATGCTATAATTATCCTTATCATAAGACCCCCAAGTAGGTATCCCTACTTTTGGGAAAACCAAAACTGCAAAGCCGAAACCCTACACACCCTACATACACCCTACATATTGGGAAACTGCGGGAAACATGTCCCAATTCAGACTCGAAACCGAAGCCGCACGCTCAAACCATTAGGGTTAAGGCTTTAGGGTTAAGGATTTAGGGTTCTGGTTTTGCTCGCTCGTTTAGGGTTGCTGTTCGATCTGTATAAGGTTTCTCATATGACGCCACTCCCGAACTGCGCTTGCATTCACTGGTCCCCCAACCACCCCTGAACCCTCACGCCTAAAACCCGACCCCGTAGCCTAAACCGTAAACCGCATGGTTATACGGCTGTTGATAAAGGAAACCTCGCATCGCCTCATATACCCTATGTCCCAGGACTGCCATGTCTTTGTAAGGGTTTCAAAGACGTCCAGGAATCCTGCATCCACCGAAATCTTAAACCCTGAGCCCTGAACCCTAAGTCTTCAACCCACTGGCCCCCAACCTTACATGAACTGTCATCTAAACTCCTTCAAGGGGGGTTATATGAGGGATTATACAGGGGAGTGGTATAAGGGTTATTGAGGGGGATACTAGAAGTTTAGACTATAACTCAAATCCTAAGCCTTACACTGTAAAGCCCTGAACCCCAAAACCGCAGACCCTAAAACTCCAAACCCTGCAGGCCTCAACTCACAAACCCTAGAGCCATAAACCTCAGAGTCTGAAACCTTAGGCCCCTTTAAGGTTGGGGCTACCAAAACCCTTAAACCATCCTTAAACCCTAAACCCTAAAACCCTAAACCTTAAAACCCTAAACCTTAAAACCCTAAAACCTTAAACCCGAAACTCTAAGACTCCTTGAGCATCGCTTGCAAGGGTGAAGGGGCTGCCTGCTGCTGAGGGGCCTCATCCTGACACTGCAAATTGGGGCACAGGGTTTGGCGGGGAGGACTTCGGGCTCGGGATCTTGAAGCTCACGGCTTAGGGCTTACCTGGACCCCCAAAGTATGTAAAATAATGGCCTTTAGGGCTGTTATTATGGGTTTAGGGCTCTTGTTCTGCATACTTTTGAGGTTTAGGTAGGGCTCTAAGGCTTCAGGTTCTAGGGCTTGAATTTTAAGGCTTAGAGTTTAGGGTTTTTGGCTTCGAGTTTAGGGTGAGGGTTTGGGTTGTGGGTGCAAGGACCTAACTGGCCTTGGAAGCTTGAATCTCGGAGGCGGCACTAGGGGCCTTGTTGTGGCCTTACCCGAGATTACCATACAGCAGTCCAGTAGTTTCGAAGGGGTACGCAAAGTAAAACGCTAAAGCGTAAGCCCTACCTAAACCCCAAAAGTATGTAGAATAATAGCCCTAAACCCATAATAACAACCATAAGGCCATTGTGTTACATACTTTTGGGGTCCAGGTAGACCTCATAGCTCCGACTGGCATCCTGGAGTGTCGTACTGTAGAGGTCTACTTAGTTAGAATCGGGTGCTTGGGGTATAGTATCATGGGATTTGGAACCCCAGTAGAAANNTTAGGATTCTAGGTAACAGAATTTAAAAAATATTTTCAGGAACCTTGTAGTAGTATAGTAGAATGAAGGAGAATGTTGGTAAGCAGTCGATCTTCTACAGTAAGCATTGTTTGGCCTTTGGGGTTTAGAGGAGGAGCTTGCAAGGCAAAACCCCGCCCACAACGGCAAGTAAAAGCCCGACGACAGCCGGTAGGCCTTCCCAGGCCTGCAGTTTAGATTTAGGGCTTAGGGTTAGGATTAGGGTTCAGGGTTTGGGGTTTAGGTTTAGGGTTCAAGTGACAGCAAACAGGCATGCAAAGCAATGCCTTCTTTTCTACTGCTGCGAAGCCACAACTCAAGGCCTGCGAGGCACAATCCAAGACTGTCCCTGGGTTTGCACATGCAAGCTTCAGCCCACCATAATTTAGTGTGCCGAGCTCGCAGAATCTTATATCTTGGATTTCATCCGCAAACTGGACTGCTTCCCAGACTCTAGTATCCCCTGCTCCTCTTCGAGAGTAAAGGAGTTGCTGGAAATCAACTCCAAGAGGGGAACCATGTGTGCCCCGACTAGCTTTGTAAGCCCGTCGGCCGGGTTTTTATTGTGAGGAACCCACCTGATACGCCCTTTGAGCGCCTTCAGTGACTCCTGAATCACAGCCATTTCGAGAGCCGATCGGTCATCCTCGCCCTGTGCCTGCTCACTGTGAACTCCATCGTAGAGGCTCTTGGCATCTACCACTGCCACTGCGTTCGGATCCACATAGGCGTTGCATTCACTGGCAACCGCCGAAGCTTGGCCTCTCATCTCGGCCTCCTCCGTGTCCTCGACAGTGATCTCGCGTGCCGTGAAAGATGCCGAAATCAGGCTTCTCCACATAGCAACTTGCCTTTCGAGAGCACCCAAGGCCGTGGAAAGGGCAATGCTTTCGCATAGTAGTGTATTGCCGGCCTTGCGCCGTAGCTTTCGTGAGCGCCACGACATGATGCTCACAGGACTTTTATCTCCACGATTGAACCCTGGGGTTGTGATACCTTGGAGCCATCCGTGTTGTGGTTTGACTCGACCTGATGGGTCGTGCGAGGAGTCCGATATAATGAAATGCCGTACCTGGCTTTCAGGAATCGCATGGATGACGAGGGTCACGGCATGGTTCTTAAGCTGGCCCAGGACCTCATTGAGCTCGTAGAGGTCCTCAATTGTCGGCGAGGGGAACCGTGAGGCTAGTATTGATGCGGCAGCTGCGCAGTCTGGCCTGCCTTCACGCGAAACCCAGTTCAGGGCGGCGAGGGCAGCCCTGTATTGCGTCACTTCCGCTTCATTCAACAGCACGGTTGCAGCATCCCTTTTCAGTACTCTCCTCTGCACGTTGACAGCTTTGATCCTGTGAAGGACGTAGTCATTCATTGTGTAACCAAAGCTGAAGTCGGAGTACTGCACGATGCGCTTGCCGGAGTAGCCCGTGCCATTCTCGACATCCAAAAGTCGAACGACCTTCCCGAACTTGAAGCGTTCCTCCAGGAGCTGCATTCGTCTGCGATGTTCCCCATCTCCCGCTTCCAGGAGGTCATCGACCTGAATGACGATGAAACCCCGAGTCTTGCCTGTTGCATGCTCTTGACCCACTGACTCCACTGTTCTTGCTGTCCGAGAAGTCGTGCAGGAAGTCGAGGTTCGGGTAGTCGCCGTAGTCGATGACGTCCGCGTCGCCTTCGTGCTTGCGGTCTCGCCGTCGTCGGAGGACAGGGGCTTCGGCTCGTCGGGAAGTGTCAGCACGCACTTGTCGTACGGATTAAGCTTGTAACCCAAGAACCGAAGCAGGTAGTCAATCAGCGTCCTCCGCCACCAGCTAGGTCCACTGCAAAGGCCGTAGACTTCCGTGTGGAGAAGTATCAATTGGCCTTCTTGGCATCCCGGGAACATACCGTCCTTGGGCATCGCGCATGCCAATTTCTGTTTCCTCGTCGTCGGCATGGCCTGAGAAAATGCTGATTTAGCATCTTTGATGTATGCCGGCCACTTCCGAGATGCCGCCACTTGGAGAGAAAGGTTCACTGAGGTGGAAAGCGGAGTCGGAGCGCTTCTTTCGATGGCATGTAGCATGGGATCCTGCTATCCCACTACGCACCATCGTGACTTCGGCTGAGCGCCACAGTTTCCGCCTTCTACGTAGTCGGAGGGGTCAAAGTCCTCCGCCAGTGCCGTGAATTCCTCCGTGGGCTTCCACCGGTCCACGAACTTAGACTCCAGGATGTGATCTCCATGAAGTTCACGAAACTTGTGACTCTCGTCCAGAGAAAGAATGGAGATGGCACCACTGTCGAGCAGAGCCTTGATCTCCTTGTGTCGGGCCTTCTCGAAGTGCTGCCTTTCCTGCGCGGACAGCCTCCGGAAAACCACCTGTCCTGGGGACTTCTTGGCCAGGAAGAAACGCCTGTCCTTGAAGCTATAGACTGCCATCGCCTCCTCGATGCTGAAGGTCCTTTTGGATCTTGCAATTGGTTCCCACCTGCCGCTCGCCTTGTCCTTCCACCACCGAGCTCCATCATCACTTCCCATCGCGTCATTGACCTCAAAGAAGTGAGAGATCACGTGGGAACTTCGTGTCGGTGGAGAAGGCCAAGTAGGTGGCGGCGCGGAGAATGGGTATGGGGTCGCCCGAGTCATGGCTGTAGGTGGCGCAACGGGTCCGAAACCTAAATGCCCTCCACTCGCTTCATCCACTCGAATGACTTGGCGATGAGGGAGATGATCTCAACTCCTTCGACCCCTCTATTGCCGTCAGATGCTTCTATCTGTGTCTCTATAGAGGTGCCCGTCGTGCTCGGTCTCCGCGATTCCAACGTAGGTGGAGTCGTCGCGCTCGGTCTCCGCGATTCCAACGTAGGCGGAGTCGTCGTGCTCGGTCTCCGCGATTCCAAAGTAGGTGAAGTCGTCGTGCTAGGCGTCTCCTCATTCATCTCCACGTTTTCTTCTCGAGGTGGATGCTCTTCCCCTCTGGATGATCTCCGCCATTGATGGGAGCCTCTATTTCCATGAGGTCAGGTTCGTCTGGTCCACCTTCACTTCGGATGTCTCGGTAGTTTCGAAGTTCTCCACTCTCTAGCTTCTCCAGCAGCTCGGAAGACAGGACCTTCACCAACTCGGCGCCCAAGCTCTCTTCGTTGGTGGCGTTCCGCACTTGCTCACGAGAAGCCTTGATGAGGTAGCCTCTCAAACTCATCCACAGTGAGCGACCATTGTCGGTTTGGTTGACCACCACGCCTGGTCCAACCCAGCCCACGTAGTCGACAGTGTGTCGCCACACGTAGACGGTGTCGCCGTTGGCCAGCTCCTTGAGGTCCGTGGCGCGAGTACGTGTCGACACAGCTCGTTGGATGGCCATCTCATCCTGGGACTGTGCCCATGCCTGCATTGCTTTGTTTCGCATGGCTTGTACCTGTCTCATGTTGTCGGAGTGCACGTGGTTCACCAGGTCACGGTCCATGGCATCGTCTGACAGCAACGCATAGGGAGTCCTCATACTTTTGCCGAAGACCCTTTGAAAGGGGGAAAACCCGGATCTGTCGTAGTACTGGTTCCGACACCAGACCGCGGCGTCAAGCGCCAGCTCGAACTCCTCGGAAGAGCATGCAGTCCGCTCGTCCAGGATCTTGGAAAGCACCGTCTTCAGGGAAGCGCCAGCTCTTTCGGTCCGGCTGTTCTGCCAGGGGCTGCGTACATCAATAAAATGTACCACAGTCCCCCATTCCCCGATGGCTTCGGAGAACTCTCGAGAGGCGAACTCCTTTCCCTGATCCACTACCACCATGGCAGGGGGTCCAAAGAACTTATGCCAGCCTCCCAGCACTGCACGTACCACGTTGCGGCTCTCCTTGTTGTCCACAATCATCGCCTGCTGGTATCCGGTCCCCCAGCACAAGCAGTTCACAATGACGTAGCGCTGGACAAACACCAGGTCGATGCCAACCACCGAGTTGAACTCAAGCTGCCGACTAAGGTGTGCTGGTCGGCGCGTGCCTGGCCTTTTTCGTCGCTGGCAGATCGGGCACTCAAACCTTCTCTTCACCCACTTGATGATTTCCATCTTGACTCCAGAATGTCGGAGTGCACGGCAGAAGGTTTGGTCATCAGGATGACCAAGATTGCGATGAATGCGGTATAGTTCCCGTCTCAACTCTGGAGGCGGTTCCACAACATCATCATCTTCATCTCTGCGAGGGTCTCGTTCTCGTACTTGTACGTCTCGAAGCTCCCGGCTGACCATCGTCTCATCATCTCGTTCGTCAGGCAGTTGTTCATGTGCTTCCTCGGCGTTTCCGAGCGTATCCAGAAACCTATCCAGGTCCTCGCCGTTGTCGTTCTCGGGCTCGTCCTGCTCGAAGCGAACTTGCCGACGGCCACGTCCCTCCAAAATTCTGCGCGACGGAAACAACTGACGATACTCGGCCTGGAAGGCTGTTTCTGAGGTCTGGTACTGGTACATGTCATGTGCAACCGCCCTGGCGAGCCAGTCAGCATAGTCTTCCATGGGTTGCGGTAACAAAATTGTAGGCACTGTCTCAAAATGAGTGGTGCCTGTCCAAAGCTGGCGATCTGGAGCGCCAGGTCTCGTAGTCGTCCAGGTATCCTGAACCACAATGGAGGAGCCGCCCACAAATTCCTTCGAAGTGGAGCGGCTGCCGGTGAACTTGACATGTGTCAGGTCGAAGACCGGACACTCGTGCGGCGTGATAGGTTGCCGCCGCGGTGCAAAATGTCGGCAAACAAGGTCGTTGCCACGCCATTCCCATTGATCGGGAATGCCAAAGACTGGAAAATGTTGGCGCCGCAAATGGCGCCGGAGGCCTTTGAGTATGGCATCCACAAAAGCCGAGGTGTATTTGGCCGCGTTAGCGGTCAGCTGTCCGCCCATCAAGGGCGTGTGGTAATGGTCGTGAGCGCATCTCTTCGCCAGGGCTTCCGCAATCTCCTTCACATTAGTGATGATGACCGTGGGCTTGAGATGCAGCGATCCATTTGGATCTCGAAGACCAAAGGCACACATATCCAGCACGACCCGCAGGACGTCGGGATGTTGCAGGACCTCCTCCATCTCTGATGTGCGCCAACTGGAAGCTCCTCGTGGGTGCTCGAAGATAAACCCACGACCTTCTCGAAGCTGCATCTTGGCCAAACTTAACGCAAAACGTAAGTGCACTCGTCCCTGTTCAACTTCGGCTTGCACCACCGCTGGATCCCGCTTGTGGTTGCTGAGGTGTCTCGTTGTGGAAAAAGGTCCACAAGGCGGGCACAACGTGATGAGTGCCGGCTGGTGCTCACGAAGTAGGCGTAGTGCTTCTCGACGCTGTTGGGGAACGGCAAAGCCCCAACCAGTTGCCAGGTCCATAGCCGTTCCAGGTCGAAGTCCATGTCGTTGAGCCCGTTCTGTCAGCCGTGGAGGCGAGTACACCTCGCTCACATCCACTCCTCCCTTAATCAGGGCTTGCTGAATGTCCTTGTTCACGGCCTTGGGAATGTGCTCCGACTTGCCGCTGGAATCGGCCATCCAGTTGACACACGCATCCTCCTTGTAGAAGGCGTAGCAGTACACCTTCTCGTGGTCGTCGTCGTTCGAAGGGCTCGTAGTGGACGACGATGTGGCATTCCAGGTAGTCGGGCAGCTAGAAGAGGAGCCCGCACTGGTACACAAGGGTTGTTGCGAAGCAGATTCCTTCCAGGAGAAGGTCCACGTTTCCGTGGCTTGATCCCATGTGCCCTGTTCTACGGGACTCCCGACGGGACTCCCGAACAGTTTGTCGGCACATGAGAAAGGCTGGGCAGTAACCGAGAACAGAACCATTAGTGCGCACAGCGACCAGCCTCGTCTCCGAAGTTCACTGCAAAGTCCTCGGAGAGGCGCTGCCTTGTGGTTCTCCAGCTGTTCTCCCGAAATCATCACTCTCGCCTTCCTTCGGGACTTGGCGTCATCACCTCGTCGAAGTCGTGTACCTCTGCCTCGGCTCGTCTCCCGGTCGGTGTCTTCGCCCGCCGGACTGGATGAATGCCGGACGGCAGCTCTCTCTTGATCGTGTTGGCCATCTCTTGACTGGCCCGCCGAAGAAGCAACTTGTCCAGTATTCGTGCCCGGCTTCCTCGTGGTCTTCTCCCATTCCGAGGTCTTCGTCGTGGTCTCCGTTCGACGTGTGATCACCGCCGCCTTGCCCTTCGTGTCGATCTCCACTTCTCGAGGTCCTTGTTCCGGCCGGCCCCGAGGTGCAGGAAGAAACTTGGGATATGCTCTTCCTCAGCGATCGATCACGTTCTTGGCATCCTCGGACGTGTTGGTGGGGATCTCGGCGTCGTTCTGTCCTTCCCAGGTCCTTCTCCATCTGCTTCCGCACTTGAGGCAGGTCCACCACGACGCCTTGCGGTTCGCCCTGCAACGAAGGTGATCCGGTCCGTGAGGGCACTCTTTGGGTTCGCACTGCCACGTCTTGTGACTCGTGGACCTTGGAAGAGGTTCTCCAATCCCTTGAGCGATGGGTCTGTTCGGGCTCTTCTTGCGCCGGGTCGAAGTCGCCGGTGGAGGTCATTGGCTCTTCCTTTGGTCCATTGCGGGTAAGCAGGTAGTCCGACACCATCTGGCGCCGAGCCGTGGCCAACATCCACAGGAGGTGTTGTACCATTCGCCTCCAGGCTGCCTCGCGCTTCTTCACACTCATAGAAGGTGTCCTTGCACTCTTGTCCTCCTGGTTCTCCTCCTCCACCATGCGATTCACTCGTGCCGCTAGGCTTGCCACGGTGCGCGTCTCGAAGTGGGAGAACGACGTTGGGAGATCCAGGAGGCCGCTCTAGAAAGCATTTGCTTGAGCATTCTGGGCATCGGCGACGAGGTGTCCATTCCTTCAAACACTGTTTCATAGTCATGCTCGCATTCATTCGCCATGCTTACTTCCAACTGTTGTGAAGGTTGACACGCGGACTCCAAGTAACGCACAGCGGTGAGCCCCGGGAAACCTACTTCTTGAAGACGGCCTACGTCGCTCCCAGACAACTGATCATGTGCACGTACGGTGTACAAAGTAATCGCAACCCTTCTCCCTGACCAAGCCATAGTTGCATGTAATCGTTTGGGGTCAAAGACGGTTGGACTATGGTGGGAGTTGATCACCTCGCCCGGGACGCGCTTGTTCCGTCTTATTTTCCATCTCACCTTCTCTCCGAGCTGCGCCGCTTTGGCTGGGTCAATCTCACGCCAAAGGCCGCCTCCTTGGGAAGGCTCCAAAAGTGGCTATGACATTGTTGTGGCCGGAGGCGTTGTGAAAATCCTGGTGAGGCTTGCTGGACATGTTAACGTTGACACTGAAGGAGGTCCAACTGCTAGGCCAGGACCCATTATCGTGGGCCTTCATGTGGGAGCGGAACCACTGGTTGACGTACTTGACAAAGTTCGGAAACTTTCCTGCGATCGTCGTCACTCCACACATCTTGCCATGCACATAAAGCCCAAAGGCTGCAGCTCCCGCATCCTTGCGTCTGGACACCAAGACCTCTCTTCCGTTCTTGCCGCGGAAGGACACCATCTCTAGCAGCCTCTCCATGGCCTCGGTCGAGAATTCACGCCTTTCCGACTGGCGACGGGCTTCTTCTTCGACGCCATTCTCCCGCAGCGTGGCCCATGCAGTCATCTCCTCCAGCGTCTCGAAGCTCTCGTCCTGCTGAAGTGCGGCGTCTTCGTCGCCGTGCTGCATGGCGGAGGTTGACATAGAAGTCGAAGCCGCAGCCGAGGTTGCCATAGAGGTCGAAGCCGCAGTCGAGGTCGAAGTTGCCTCGCCAGTGCTCGCCTCACCGCCCTGAAGTTCTGGTTCGACAGAAGACTGCATACACACGACGCGAAAAGGGTCGGATGTCCCGAGGGCAGCCGCACCATGCGTGTCTCGTGACCATCAGGAGTACGGAGGGTTTCATTGCTGAGGTCAATGATAGCGCCTACGGCCTCCAAGAAGGAGATGGGCAGCAAGGGCGGGGTCTGGAACTTGTCCGTGTCAGCCAAGACAGTGAAGCGCAACAAGCCGTGGATGCCGGCCACACCGACAGGAGCATCCACAATGCGTTGAATCCTGGCCTGGCCACCAATGCCCGCACATGGAACGGCATTAATTGCAGGAACTGAAACAACTTGCAGCCCATGTCGTCGAAGCTCGGTTTCCAGCTTTGCCATAGCTCTCTCACCAACCACGGCGTCCTCAGCGGCCGTGTCCACCAGCGCCTCGGCACCTGAGACCTGGACCCCGGCAAAGATCGAGATAACCTGGTCATAGCGGGCAAACTGCATGGAGGTCATGTAGTGAGACGCGGGCTGGCCATTGCCACGGCAGATGACGAACGTGGCCTGCTTGGTGTTGGGCTTGGAGGCCCCCTTCCCGGAGCCCTTGAGCGGACAGTCTCTAGTTAAAACATCGAGTACGGGATTGGAGGTCCTCTGCGCTGCCCCGCATCATCCCCTTGCCAAGTGTCCTTCTCGATGTTGACCGTGAAGAGCGGCCCTTCTTGCCAGAGCCTTTGCCAGAGCGTCCGCCTTCCTTGGCACTGCCCTTGCGTCTCACGAAGCCCCGCTCCTTGCGGCGGGTGTTCAAGTCCTTTCTCCCATCTGCATAGGCGCTGTGATAGGCCTGAATGTAGAGGGCTTCATCCTCCTCGTACTCGCGATCCTCGAACAGCATCTCACCCTCGTGAAACTCACTCTCCGAAGACTCCTCTTCCTCGGCATCTTCCTCGTCGTATTCGTCAACGTCGTTGTTGCCTTCGTCTTCCGGGTGGATGACGGGGTAGTGCTTCGCCGCCTGTGCTCCAAGTTCCGCGCCCGCTGCCTGTGCCAAGAGCTCAGGTCGATCGAGAGGTCGAAGAAGTGCCGCAATCTGATCGAAGGACAGGAGCTGGTGTTGTTCTCGAAGTGCCATCAGCTCACGTTGCCACTCGGTCAGATTTGCATGTCTCAGCAAAACTCGTCCGGCCACTCTTTCGCACAGCCGCTCCTGGAGATGACTCTCCATTTCTTGCCTTGCGACCTCCTTGTCAGCCACATAAGTGGCAAAGGTCTCGGTCTTTCCGCGCTTTCCCGTGTAGAAGAACTTGTCGATCGAAGTAGGTCCGGCCACCTCGAGATATGGCTTGTACTTGGCCATCAAAGCCGTGAGTATCATGCCATATCCCTTCTCGCTGTTCATGGGAACCTGATCAGCTATCTTCCTTGGCTGAGAGCCTTCAGGGAAGCTCTGGTAGAGACGCAGGCCCCAGCGATCTCGGGCCAGCGTGGTCTCCGATTCCCAGTACGCTAGCAATTTGAGCCACGAGCGCATGGTGTTGGGTTGACCCGACCAACTTGGTATGTTCTTCTTTTCGCCCGTGATGGCCTGGATAAAGCGCTCGCCCTGGTCCACCTGTGGCTGCCGAAGGTGTGGAGCTTGAAGTCCAAGCACCTCAAAGGCGCTCGCAACAGACTTGCCTGTTGACGGCGGCGCTCCATAGTCCAAACTTGAAGCTGCTGCAGCTGCGGAGTTCAAGGCATTGGGCATTTGAGCTCCATGGCTTCCATTCCTCGTCTCCTGAGGCGGTGTGGAGTTGCCAAAACGAGTTGCCGAAGGAGATGTCCAGGGGTGGGAAGTAGTCGGAGGCGATGGGCTCGTGAATGGCAATGTCCCGGACGTCGTCAAAGTACCTGGCCACGCCGCGGCGCCAAACGTTCCTGACAAAGGACCTGTCCCGGGACCCGTGAACGAAGTCGGCATGGGTTGACTCGAACTTGCTTGAGCAAAATTCGGCCCTTGACCTAGCCATAGATTCCCTTGGGGAGTTCCAGTCGAAAGCAAAGGTACAGCTCTCTCACTCTGTCGGGGTTCTCCATGATCTCTCCCTTGGGGAAGTGGAGGTCCATAGCTTATCGGCGGACCACCTTGCATCATGGCCCATGCAGAGCGCGAGCTGGCGTCTTCAAAACCTGAGGAAGCCCTTCCCGGAAGGGGTAGTCGCATCGAAGAATTCCATGTCCACGTAGGCGTCGGTCGCCCAGCGCCGCTGCTTGCGTCGCGGTCCCTCCGCGAAATGTAGTCCGCCCACGGGTCGAACTCCATGGCCCTGGAAGCTCTAGCAGAGCTCCGCTACCAACTGACAGCAAACAGGCATGCAAAGCAATGCCTTCTTTTCTACTGCTGCGAAGCCACAACTCAAGGCCTGCGAGGCACAATCCAAGACTGTCCCTGGGTTTGCACATGCAAGCTTCAGAGGGTTTAGGGTCTAGAGTTAGGGTTCAGGGTAGCTTTCAGCTCAAGCTTGAAAACCTTCACGTCTGAAGTCTGGCTGCGCACAATCCGGACCTATCCCCTAAAATCCCCTAACCCCAAGCCCTCAAGGTTGAACCGGAAGCCGTAAACCCTAAACCAGCAGCCCTGACACCTAAACCTTCCGCAAACCCTCAGCCGTAAGCCAATCGTAAGCCCTGCGGTAAACACTAAGCCCTCAGCCAACAGTCGATACCCCTATGAGCTCCCAATCACATACCCTGCACCCTACAACCAGAATAACTCTAAGTAGAAGGGTTTAGGGATTAAGGTCTGAATCCTACGCCCTAAAACCTAGACCCTACAAACCTAAAGCCCGAAATCTTGCACCACATTTCCCTTCCCTTTAAGCTACAGCAGATCCTGGCGCACGACTGAAGAGGGCTGTTGCACTTGTCGCGCAGCAGGCGGATCCTGGAAAGTCCCCTCCCTTTTCGAAAAGTTTAAGGTTTTGGTTAGGGTTCAGGGTTGTGGCTCAAGGGATTTCAAGGGCTAGGGTTTAGGGCTGCTAAAGGGGATACCTCATTGTCGTGGTTTCTTGTCTCGCGAAATCGGAGGTGAAGGGCGAATGCATTCTCCTGAATCCCAAATTTAGCGGAACCATTTCAAGTCTGAGAAGGCCCTCAGCTTACTGGGTGAATATATTATCCGCCGACCTTGGGGGGCGTGTTGGATGGTTGCTGAAGGCGGAGAGGGTGAAAATCTCTTCCTTTCTCTTGGCAATGCGGGGGGTGGGGGGGGGGGTAGGGGGGGTATGCCGGCATCGTTTCCCTCCAGGTCCCCACCTCCGAAGCAGCCGTTTCAGCCGACACCCACGCCTTCGCCAGGCTCCCACCAGGAGGTTTGCGAAAAAATCGTAATTTGAGAGGTTTGGGTGGTTTTTGTGGGGAAAAGGCCCCAGGCCCCTG
>CAJNIZ010037546.1:36256-49710 GCA_905231905.1 Symbiodinium pilosum
CCTACTAACCACCAGTCAGTTAAGCAAACCCCCTCCAGTGCAGAATGCCTCGGCAAGCCCTTCAAGGAACGGCCCATGATGTCAGACCTCTCCATTTTGTTTAGGGTTTAGGTGTTGACCAGCTGGCTCAGGTAGCCCAAACCTCCAGGTTCAAGTCAACCTAGGCCCCGGACCCAAAACCTTTGACCCCAACCCTTGACCCCTAAACCGTGAGCCTCGGACTCCTTCAATCCTACATGCGAACCTGCCGTCTCAAACCTAAACCCTGAAATCCTAAGCCCCAAAAGTCGAGACCCGACAAAAAACCTCAAGTTCAAGATCTTGGGCCATATGTCCTTTCCCTTTACTCCGACTTACCGGTGTTTAGCAGGGAATAAATATCATCCCTATATAACCCCTACAAAAAAATACCTACATAACCCCGACATAAAATATTCCCATATTCCCAACTAAGAATATTCCCAACTAAGAAACAGTAAGATTAAGCCTAAGCTACCCCCCTTCCTGGCGCACGACTGCAGGGGGCTGCTGCACCTGTCGCTCAGCGGGCGGTTCCTGGAAAGTCCCGTCCCTTTCCGAAAAAAATACTTGCTGGTTCTTAGTAGGGAACAAGGGAGATATTACATAGCGTGTACATACGGATTATATTCTTGTATTCCATACTAACAACCAGTTCGTTTCGGGTTTGAGGCATACATACGGTTCAGGGCTTTGGGCTCAAGGGAATTTAGAGGGTAGGGCTTAGGGCTGCTAGAGTGGATACCTCTTTGTCATGGTTCTTGTTTTGCGAAATCTGAGGTCAAGGGCGCATGCATTCTCCTGAATCCCAATTTAAACGGAACTCCAATCAAGGCAAACGAAGCCGTTAAGCAAATGGACCCCTCCAGTGCAAAATGCCGACAAGCCCTACAGGGGCGCATGATGTCAGACACCTCGACGTTGTTGACCAAATAGCTCAGGTAGCCCAAACCTCCATGTTCAATGCCAACCTAAGCGCCGGACCCAAAACCTTAAGCCCCAAGCCATGACCCCTAAACCCTGAGCCTTCAGCCCCCAGCCCAAACTCCTTTGATCCCACATGCCAACCTACCGTCTCGAACCCAAGTTGAACTGAAACGAAACCCAGCCATTTGCAAAAGCGGCTTAGAAAGCTGAAGCTTCCACAAGGAAGAATGCACAAAGTGCATGTACATTTTAGTGCCGTAGAAACGAGAGACTAAACCCACAACCCCTAAACCCACAGCCCGTATAGCCCGCAGCAAGCAGCTTCGAAAGAGAATTCAAAAGAGCAGACGGATGTTAGAAGAACAGACATTGAATCAACAGATGAGAGCGAAAGAAAGCAGAAAACATTGAGCGAGAGAGGGAGAGAGAGAGAGGGAGAGAGAGAGAGATACAGATAGATGATTTGCAGAAACTTCAGACGCAGGCACCTTAAACCCCAAGCGGAAAACCTCACCCCTACCCTAAACCCACAGTGCTTAGCCCCAAACCCTAAACCCAAACCCTTCCAACCCTAAACCCTGAGCCCTAAACCTTGAACCCTTAACCCTCAACCCCTGGAAACCTGGACCCTGGAGCCTTGCGAGGTGGCGCTTGCTCTTCCTCGCCGGAAGAGAAGGACCATCCATACAGCTCCTACTTGGAAGGTTTAGGGTTTTTAGGGTTTTTAGGGTTTAGTGTTTTTTGGGGTTCAGGCTTTTAGGGGTTTTAGAGGTTTGGAGTTGAAGGGTTTAGGGTTCAGGGGTTTAGGGTTTAGGGCTTTGGGGTTCTAGGGTTTGGGGTTTAGGGTTCTTAGAGTTTAGGGTTGGAGGCTTCTCAAGACAGATGGTCTTAGCTTGCTTTGAAGAATCTGCTGGGGATAGATAAGTCATGCAAAAGGGGTCCTAGAGATACATAGTGCTTAGGGATTGGGGCTTCGTGTTTCACTAAGCAAGGGGTGCTCAAGGGACTTCCCATGTTGATAGGACATGAATCCTTTTAGGTAATAAACCCAGGACTGCACTAAACTACCAGAGGGACCCCTGTCCACCCTTAGCGAACCCGTGGTAAGCTTAACCGTGAGAGTGGCTCGTATGAAGCATGCTCTGAAAACTCTCAGTAGATGGAGTGCGCGGTTAAGGTCAAAACCGAAGGTCTAGGTACAGGTTGAGGAATTTGGGATTGACATTGCGGTTTGAGGCTCGAAAAATTAAACTTTTGGGGTTGAGCGGCTTAGTTAGGGTTTTGGGGATAGGGTGTTCGGAGTTCAGCATATGAAATAACTTGAAGTCTAGGACTCAAGGATTTCGAATGTATAGTTTGCACTTTGGGATTGGGATTTCAGGATTTGAGGTTTGAAGTTTGGCGCTTTGGTGTTGAGAATCCCCTAAACCCTAAATCCTGAACCCTATTCTGGCTTTGTGGCTCAGGGACAACTGGCTTGGGGGGGTCGGAATCAAGATTTTGAGAATCTGCGTCAGGGATTAACGGCTTCAAGCCATGGGGCTTAAAAGAATTTAGTATGGTTCAGGGTTAGGATTTAGGGTTTAGGGTTCAGGGTTTCTGGTTTAGGGTTGGAGAAGGATGTATAGTCGTATAGTCCCCCTTAGGTAGGTAGAATATGGGACATATGGGGATCTTCTTATGATAAGGATCAATTCCATATTCTATCTACTCAAGGGGGACGATATGAACAAACCGGGCTGCTGCTCACTGCATACCAAAAAACTGATCACGGTTGCTGGCCCATAAACCGTAAACCCCAAACCCCTTGCAGGAAAGACTACCTCTCTGGTGTGTAGTATGGTCTTTTAGTAGGCGTTCAAGGCCTGATAAACGGCCCTAGACTGCGCTCTTTGTGTTCTGCAAAAAAGGGTTTAGGGTTTAGGATTTAGTAAATCAACTATCCTTCGAGACAACATGTAGTTTCCAGGAAAGATTCGAGCCCCATAAGTCTGCCATCAAGCTTCATGAAGGCGTCTAGACTCGATTGAGAACACTCTCAAACGCCTACGTTACATCATATTCCTTGATAGACGTGCTTCCAACAGCCACAAACTCTTGTCCCTCGCTTGGAGGGTCAGGGATAATTCCTAAGTGGAGCAATAACCCGTAAAACGACGTACAACCCATGTAATAACCCTAGCTATCCCTATTAACGTACTTACGAAGTCAGCTGACCCTCCAAGTGGCTTCCAAATTACCCGAGCAGTGGGCCCCCAAAAATCAACAATCCAGACATGAGTTAAGTCGTCTAGGGTGTAGGGTTACGTGTCCAGGGTTTAGGCTAATAGGGTTATAAGGCTTTTTAAAAAGCAATTTGATAAAACCCATTTAAGGACATCCTTCTGATCCGAATAAGAACTAGGATACAGCGGTTCAGGGTTTAGATTCCTGGGCTCCAAAATCTGTAACTTCAGGTTTTTTGTGCTTACATGAAACACAAACGGAAAAAAGGTACCTCCAACAGTGGCCCAGAAACCCCAACCCAAACCTTAGACCCTTAGCCCCTGAACCCTTAAACCCCTAAACCCCTAAACCCCAAAACATTCCCTAAACCCCACGCCTAAACCCCTAAACCCTTAAACCCTAAGCCCTCAAACCCCTCAACCCTAAACCCTTCAACCCCAAACCTCTAAAACCCTTTAAACCCCCAAAACCTCTACTTAGGGCTTAGGGTTTAGGGCTTAGGGTTAAGGGTTAAGGGTTTAGGGCTTAGGGTTTAGGGTTAAAAACTTAAGGTGAGGGGGCTCTTCCCCGCCTCCCTGGGCACGTCGACCTGCGACGGCTTCCGACCCTGACCTGGGACCGCAACCGGGAGAGAAGGGTTTAAAGGTGTAGGGTGTAAGGTTTAGGGTTTAGGGTGTGCCGGTTTGAGGTTTTGGGTTTAGGGCTGCAGGGATTTAAGCGTTTGGGGTTTAGGGTTTAAGGTTTTAAGGGTTTGGGGTTGAAGGGTTTGGGGCTTTAAGGGGTTTGGTTTTAAGGGTTTGGCGTCCAGGGTCGAAGGTGGATGTAGGGTTCAGGATTAAGGTGTAGGCCTTGGGGAGCAGTCCGAGGATTTCCAAGGTATTCACGGTTTACCCGCAAGGGGTACGGTCTGAAGATTCAATCCTAAACCCTAAGCTCGAACCCCTAAATCCTAAACCCTAATAAACCCTTACCCATAAACTCTAAAACCTGAACCTTCAAACCAATGGTACCACCGGGTCCTTGTTGCAAATTGCGCTAGGTTCTTTGCCAATCCTCCACGTCTCAGCGTTTTTTGATGCGATCCGCCAACCCTGAACCGCAAACAGTATCATCCGTGCCTTCCCAGCACAATTCACGACGACACGTGATACTTCGGGTTTAGGGTTTAGGGTTTAGGGCAGCCTTATTCAGGGTTTAGAGAACGAGGTGCCTTAAATGCTTATGTGGCTCCTTGAAGACAGACACAACTGTTTTACGAAATTGCAGCTGCTCTGGGTGGAATGTAACATGTCACATGTTCTGCTTATCCCTTCCTACAACTTCCTGGAACTCCACCTAGAAAAGCGTCTTAAGAAGCTTGCTTCCTGCAGTTGTCATTGGCATTGTTACGCAGGCTATCTTGCAGGCTTGGACATCTAAGTTCGCAAGCGAACAGGTGCCACAACTCTGTCTGAACCGAACCCTGGCCCCGAACGCACATCAGAAACAGCCCTTTAACCTTAAACCCTGAACCCAAAACGCGAAGGCTTGAGCAAGCGTCTCCCTTGGTACGTCTCCCTTGGTACCCAGAAGCTGTGGACCGAGGAGTTGAAGTATAAGTCTTTTTTGGAGAAGCTCTGTGCAGAATCCAGGCCCTAAACGACCCTAAACCGTATAGGGTTTCGGGTGTAAAGCCTCAGCTCCCAAACCCTAAACCCTGTGGCAAGCAAGTTCAGACATCGAGGACTCGACTGGCTGCGCAAAAGTCATATGCGCCACCTGGTACCCCAAATCTTAAACCCTCTTTGGGGGTTCATGGGCACTTCCGGGAAGGGTTTACGGACTAGGGGTAAGATTTGAGCTATGGTAAACTCCTAGTATCCCCCTTAATAACCCCAATAATAGTGACCTAGGAAATCCCCTATATAACCTCTTTACGGAATTAAGGCTATGGCTCAGTTGAGGATCCCCGACCTTGTTAGCAATACCTTTCAACCTGTATACAACTACCCCAAGACCCTCCAAGCATTACAGGGGGAAAAAGCAGGAATCATCGTGTTGGGTTTAGGGTTTAGGGTCACCAAGAAACATATCATGCAACGGGGGCTATTGCCCAACACGTCTTACTCAAAATTCGGGCGTATGGTCAATCCTCGAAAATGCTAAGGGCTGTAGTGGCTGAGGGTCCAAGTTCGAGCAAGGGGCAAAATCCCCAACAGCGCGACACACTAAACCCTCAACCCTAAACCCTAAACTCCTAAACCCGAAACCCCTAAATCCTAAACCCCTAACCCTACACAAGGTTCATGCGGGATGTGTCATGCACAGCCTTGCCACTCATTCGCGGGCTTCTACGCTAAGTCGGGCAAAGAAACCTGGTGTAATCATCCAAAGAGTAACCCTACCTATCCCTGGCCCTATCATCAACCTAAATACAAAGTCCCACAGTCCCACTAACCCAAAGCCTTAAATAACACAGTAGCTCCGATTTTGAGCATGAAGGTAAGCTACTTACTAAACCCTACACCCTAAACCCTAAACCCTCAAACCCTAAAACCCTAAACCTCTAAACCCTAAGCCCCCTGACGCTCCAAGTAGGTTTGCGGCTTTGAAGCCCCTTTTGGATGCATGAGCCCCTCTAAAACCTAAACCCCAAACCCAAAACCCTTAACCTCCTAATTTCCAAACCCTAAACCCCAAACCCTAAACCCAAACACATGCGCCTAAACCACAACTCAGAAACACAACTCACGTACAACCAAACTTACGTAGAGACAAAACCCGAAAGCTTGAGTCTGCAGAAATCCAGATTCCTTTCGCAACGATACAAACACTAGAAGCCATTCGCAAGCCTTCAGCCCCAAATCCTAGACCCCCCAAACTTTGATTCCTTAACCCGCATCCATAAACCTTGATCAGTACCCTGAACGCTAATCACCTAAACCCTAACCCTCAATCCCGTCAATAAGCCCCAAAAACCTAAGATCCTAATATCTGGTCATGCCCTGATGCGGAAGCAAAAAAATTCTGATTCGGAAACTAACAACCCTGATTTAGAAACTACAAGCCCTGATTCGGAAACTACCAACCTGATTCGGAAACCAAAACAACCTGATTCGGAACGGAAAACCCTAATTTGGAAACAACACCTGACTCGTAAAGAATAACCCCCTGATTCGGAAGGTAAGAGATAACCCTCCCCCCCGGCCACCCAAGCCCAACCCCCACCCGCCACGGCTTCGAGGAGTGTAGTTTCAGTCTTGTTTCTGAATCGGGGCATTGGGGATTTTTGGTTACTGAATCGGGGATTTCAATTTGTGCATCGCGGTTCTGTTTCTGAGTCGGGGAGTTTTAGGGTGTTTAATTCTGAATCGGGCAATTTTTAGTTTTTGAAGCGGGGATTTTAGTTTCTGAATCAGGGTTTGCTCCCTAGTATCCCCCTGAATAACCCCCACTATAGGCTTTCGGGTTTATAGGGTCCAAACTCCGAGCATCCCCCCTCAGTAACCCGTAAAATGCTCCACTATATGATCCCCTATGCAGTCCCTATAGCTCACTTGATTCTCCCATTCCCCCCTCCCCCTTCCTGAGTCGGCTTTGAATTGCCGCTTGAAGAACTCCCCCTCAACGAAAATGTCGCCTGTGTGAGTTTCTGGTGGGTTCGGGGTTGAGGGTTTAGCGTAGGGTTCAGGTTTAGGGCGCCTGTAGTGGAATGTAGGGAGGTGGAAGAGGTTGCTTTCACGTTTAGCATGGCTTCTGCGAAAAGTCTTCTTGAGCTGGGTCCACTGAGCAAGTATCTTCTGCCGGTCGCGTGGGTCCAAGGCTTGTTTGAATTTTAACCTAAGCCCTAAACCCTAAACCTTCATGCCTGAACCCTAAACTCTCAACCCTAGACCCTGAACCCTGAAGCCCAAACCTTGAAACCTACGCCAGCTACCCTCATCCCTACCCCTTCAAGCCCACGATCCTATGTACACCTTTGTAAAAGAGTGTTCAGCATCTACGGTATTCCTACCAACCCTGGCCCTAACCCCAAGACATGCTTCTGCGGATTGCTACACCCATGTTGCAAACCTTGCGGAACCTGAAAAAAGGCAGTTGTATGCAAGCCGGTAAAGGGTTTGAGGTTTATGGTCCCCCTTAAGTAGATAGAATATGGCTTTGGGTATATTAAAACAAGATCCCCATAAACCCCATATTCGATCTACTCAAGGGGCCTATAAGGCTTAAGGAAACCAAGCCCGATGTACATAAGCCACCATTTTAGGTGAGGCCTGGGTGAGGTTGTCATACTCAACTGGGGGTTGTGGGGAATAGGGAAATACATGATACACGGATTTTCTTCCCTCGTTTGGGTCCCTACTAACCACAAGTAAGCACAATTCGGCCCAACAGAAAGTCCATGGTGTAATGTATGGCGGTCCGGATGGATCTTACTACGCAAAGACGTACATGCATACGACCATTTATACCCTCAATGAATCCACGTATATACATGTATAGACATAAAGTATATGGACTCAAGTCCTCTCTAGTGGGTAAAATCTTCAAGCCCTAAACCCTAAGCCCTAAACTCTAAGCCCTAAACCCTAAACCCCACACCCTTAACATCATGAGCCCCAACTCTAAAGCTTCTGAGACAGCATACTCCTACCTCCAATGCTAGGGTTTAGGGATTAGGGTTTAAGGGTTTAGGGGTTTAGGGCTCTAGGCGTTCAGGCGTTTAGAGGTTAGGGCTCAGGATTTAGGCCAGGCTGCTGTCTTTCCACCGATGTGGGCCCCCCGGCTGCACCAGTAGACTACGCCTGGTTTGGGAGGTTCAACGTAGCAGAAATTTGTGCTGAAGGTTCAGTGCTCTCAAGAATCAACCCTAAACCGAGATTTCTCAAAGCTCACCCTATATTCTAAACCCTAAGCCCTTAAACCCTAAAGCCTACACCCCTAAACCCTAAATTCCTAAACCCTGAACCCTAATTAAACCCAAACTGGTTCCAGGCTGGGGTTCAGGGATGGCAGCTGCAGGGCTTTGGGGGTTTTGGGTTTGGGCATGCGTGAAAAGTCATATTGGGTTTCGGGTTAAGGTTGGCAAGCTTCAAAGGTTGATGGAGTCCGATTGTGTATAAGCTTTTAATCCGGGGGGGTCATTACATAACTGCTATACTCACTATATCCCTAAACCCTAAACCCCTAAACCCCTTCACCCCTAAACCCTACACCCCTAAATCCCTAAAACCCCTAAACCCCTACACCCCTAAACCCTAAACCCTAAACCTATATAGCCGTACACAGTCAAGGCCCGGCTTCGGAACATGTTTGGGTTGTTAGATTCAAGGGATCCTGGGGTTCTTAGGAAAAGTTTCTAGGGCTGAAACCCTGGGCCCCTAGTATGGGCCCTTAACCCTGGGATCCTTGTCGACCTATTATCTACCTTATATGTACCTCTAAGGGTCCTTGGAATGCACCCTAAAAGGCCTAGGGCCCATATTAGGGGCCCATACTTCTAACCTTAGAAAGTTGTGAGGGCGTACCAGGTCTACTAAGTTTTGAGCATTTAGGGTTTTAGGAAGTTCATATTCTGGGTTGCTGCTAAGGAAACTGAATTCAGTCATCCTGTTATGGGTTAACAGTAAATTATAAGGTTTCCGTATTATAGTAACTTGGAATAAGTTCTTTAACAGCAACCCAGCATTGGATGGCCCATGGTAATCCTGTCATCAGAGCCCGAGCAGCGGATGGAACATGAAGCAGCTGGGCCGTCCATGATTCGCCGCCTCCCTGGCAAGCGATCCGTGTAGGAGGGTCCCCACAAGTTATGGTCCCCTTAAGTAGAAAGAATATGGAATTGAACATATCCATAATAATGAGATCTGTATGTATCCCATATTCTATCTACTTAAGGGGGGACTGTCGGTTGTAGTCCGAGCGTTGGGTATAGCTCAAAAGGGCTTCGGGTTTTGTATGTGACGATGTCACACTATGCAACATCTAGACTCCAGACAGCCCCTCAGAGTTGCTGAGCCCAGCTGGACCTGTGGGTTTAGGGTTCAGGGTTTAGGGTTTTTTTGGGGGGGGTTTAGGGTTTAGGGTTCATGAGATAGGGTGAAGGCTTATTGTAAGCTTTTCCCTAGCTCATCCTCAGGCTGTCCTGCAGAATCCTATCCTGCGGGAGACGCCCTCTGGACCCTGTCTTAGTTGCCGTTAACGAACTTAGTTTAAGTTACTGTATTGGGGAAACCCTATTAAAATGCACTATATGTGCCCATTATGGGAACGTAATTTAAGTTCCTTAACAACAATCCAGTTGTGATGGAAACACCATACCTGAGCAAACTTATGGACGGTCTCAAAACCGCTACGAACCCAACGAACACACCAACAACGCGTGCAACTCCGGAAAGGCGTGTAGAAACCTGTAGGCCCCCATGACAATCTTTTGGAACTCTGAAACCCCCTACCCATGGCATACATGGGACTGTACTGGCAAAGAAACGGTTTTGCCTCTTGGGCGGCGAGATCTTGCTTTAATTCGTTTTGAAGTAATCATTTGAGGTCTACAGGGGTGTCTAATTGTAAGAGCTTACGGATTTACTAGTCTCGGGTTGATTTGTTGAATGGCTTTTGGGATTCAGGGGCTTGGGTTCAGTGTTAAAGGTGGTGAGCCAAGTACAAGGCCTGCATCAACAGAAAAAACGTATATCTTTACCAGAGCCATAGTGAAACCTCCGGGCAAGGAAGCACAGTTTCTTCAAAGCGTGGACGCAGCTTGGGGTTTCGAGTTTAGGGTTTAGGGCCTCCACATTTTGAAGGAAACAATCTTATGTCATTGCACCTTAAATGACGTATTTCTCAGAATGGGGGGGGGGGGGTGTCCTGAACAGGAACCAGATACAGATTACACAGGGGGTATGGGGGCCCAACAAGGATTATTCGGGAATCATCCTGAGAAACTCCCGACATCTGTACCTGCCACTCTTAAACCTGTACCTGATACCTGTTAAGGAACTTAAACTACGTTACCATAATGGGTATATACAGCAAAAAAAAGGTTTCCCAAATGTAGTAACTTAAATCAAGTTCCTTAACAGCAACCCAGTAAACGCCTTGAACAGGAAGTTCCCCATGTTCAATAGCTGACGTGGTCTCATGTTTGTTTAGGAGCGTGATCAGGGAGATGGAGCGCAGAAAGAAGTGGAAACTTAGTCCGTAAGCCCTCAATCCTCCAACCCCAAATGCTAAGCCCTAGACCCCTAGATGTCTAAAGCTCCAAACCCTAAACCCAAAACCTCTAAACTGCTGACACTGGTAAGTTCCAAAGCCAAATCACTGAACCATACACGCAAAGCCCTACACAGTCACCATAGCAATGTCCATTCCCTCTTCCATTCCTTTGTCGCTACTAGCCTACGCAACCCCCCATACTAGCCCCTCTTTTCCCTCACCTAGCCCCCTCAAGCATCATCAAGTAAACCCTGCAAACTCTAAACCCGAAATCCCCAGCCGGAAATCCTGAAAACCCTAAAACCTACAAACCCTAAAAGCCTAAAGACCCTAAGCCCTAAACCTCCTAAACCCATTCTCGTCCGGATCGTCTGCAGACTGCTTGCATAAACCCCTAAAAAACCCTAAAGCCTAATCCCTGTTCCCTAGACCCTGAACCCTAATCCCCACATTCTAATCCCTAAACCGAACTCCCGAACTCCCTAAAACCCCCTAACCTCGACCAACTGACAAAAGCCGCGTCCGCAGCAAGGCCCCTCTGGAGCTTTGCCAGGATCCTGGGCTTCAGGTGGTTTTGGGGTTTTGGGTTTTGTTTTTTTTTACAACCCTTCGGGTTCTGGGGTTTAGGGTTTAGGTTTAGGGTTTAGGGTTTAGGTTTAGGGTTTAGGGTTAGGGTTTAGGGTTTAGTTTAGGTGGTTTTTGGGTTTTGGGGTTTAGGGATCTAGGTTGTAGGGTTTAGGGTTCAGGGATTCAGGGTTCAGGATTTGGGGTCAGGGCTGAGGGTTAGGGTTTAAGCGGTTGGGGAGATGAAGCATCTTACAAGCCCTTTGGTTCACATGGTTTAGGACTTGGTGGACACTATGATCTAGGGGCCAGGGATTGGAGTTTAGGCATTCGGGTTTTAGGTTTGGGGGTTGCGCTGTTCTAAATCAGCATAGAACCCTTTTAAAGGCTCTAAAAACACTGGATACCAGACTACTGTTCCTCGCCAGAGGCGCTACATGCGGTTCCACCTTGGTTTGGGGAGGGCGGTTGAAATTTCACGTGTGCTACGAAAGAGTTGCTCCCTGCAGGATAATAACTATAAGAGACTATAGGATACTATCCAGTTATCACTCGCCTCTTTTTTGAAACAACATAGGGTATCTTCTGAGGGACTTGGTGTTTGGGATTTAGGAGGTTACGATTCAGAGCTCAGGTTTAGCCGGCCTAAGCCCTCGACACCAAACCTGAAACCCTCAAACTTAGACCCTCGGACCCTCGACCCCTTAACGCGAAATTATCGTCGAGGAAGTCAGGTCAAAGGTCTACTTGGAGGGTCAGGGTGACTTAGTAGGTTTAGGGTTTGGGTTTGTACGGTCACCTAACATGCAGCAGAGAGGTTCTTGACCTACTTACGAAGTCCCCTTTGGCCCTCCAATCAGGGTTGAAGGTTACCCCAAGCCCTTAACCCCAAACCCTGAACGTAAACCCTAAACCCTAAGCCTAAACCCCCGAGCCCCAAACCTAAACCCCAAGCCCTAAACCCTCAGTCCACAGGATTTGGACGTGGGGTGGGCGCACCTGTCGGAATCCCTTGGATATAGGATCTTATTCTGAATTTGGGGAAATCCATATTCCATCTACTTAAGCGGGACTATAGGTCAGTACGCCCAAAACTTCTTATTATGAATTTGGGGACTTCCATATTCTACCTACTTCAGGGGGACTATAAGCCCAAGATTAAATGGCCACATAGAGCAAACCATCAAGGAATGATCTTCCCACCTCAAACCTTCGCAAAGGCGGCTGGTTTAAACCCCGTTAGAGGCAGGGTTGGAGTTTCTTTTACTTGCCCAGGGACAACCAAAACATAGTCACTGTCACCAACATTCCAGGGAAGAACTCACGTACTCACCACCCTGAACCCTGGACCCTAAACCCCAAACCCTACTGCACCCAGCCTGTGGAATCGTTACGTGGAACTGTTCGTGGGTCGGAGCAGTGCCCTACGCGTACCATCTTCAAAGGAATAAAACCTCAAACCCTAAACCCAAGATTAAGTCTCACTTCAAGAGCCAAGTGGCGTGGGAATCAAGGTTCTGCGGATGACCTTCTGTGGGATGTGTCGCATCAAGCAAGGGATACGATGATTCCTGTAGGAGCCTAGATAAATACCAATATCAGGTTAAGGTCCATTTTGAGGTACCAAAGGAACCTGTGACCCTAATATGGGTAGTTATATAGGCTGTTATGCTCTGGTTATTCGGCCGCTGCGTGTTCGGGTTGACTTGGACAAACTACATTGCCTTGTGTACAGATTCAAGGTTGCTGCGGTGGCGTGAATTTAAAGTTTAGGCGATGGAAAATTCCGGAAACCCCGGTGTTGGTTTTCACCCTAGCCTTTTTGTGGTTTAGGGTTTAAGGGTTTGGGGGGAATGACAAGGAGCTTGAAGGGGTATAGGGTAGTTTCCCAAAATAAGGGGACCCCAATATAGACCCCAAAATACTATAATCCTTATTATTGGTACCCCAAAACTGGGGGGAAATAAAATAGGTTCTGGGTGCTGATTGGCAGGGTTTAGGAAATTTTAAAATCCAAACTTGAGAACATGTTGACAGAGTTTTGGCATCATTTGTTGATCAAAATATCCGAATGTGCCCACATATTTTCCAGGAAAATGCCAAAACATAAAGACTCATGGGGAGATGAGTAACTTAGGGAAACCCCGATATATCGCGGGATACATTAAATACATATCGCGGGATACACCTAAACCCTAAACCCTAAGCCCTAAATCCTAGACCCTGAACCCTAACACCTAAACCCTAAACCTTAAATACAAGGACTCCCAACACTGCGGACCCATGAACTCCAGCTGCGTATGGGATCAAGGTTAAAGTTGCTGGACCCTGTCCAGATGATAGTGGAAAAGAAAATGAACACTACTATGGTATATTGGGGTTATATAGGGTTTAGGGTTTAGGATTTAGGGTTTAGGATTTAGGATTTAAGGTTTAGGGTTTTGGGTAGGCAAAGTCTAAGGTGCATGGTCCTATGTGGCACTTGCAGAGACAAGCGCGATGTAGGGTTTAGGATTTAGGGT
>CAJNIZ010037557.1:0-22760 GCA_905231905.1 Symbiodinium pilosum
TGTCTGCTGTGCTACTTTTCACAAAGTAAGTCTTGTCCACAAATTCTTGGCAATGGCGAGCCGAATATCTTGCAGAAAAAATGCAATACATGAATTCCTACACAGCCCCAGTAGAAGTCGAGCAACGCATGAAAACATCATGCAGAACCTTCGGTATGGTAAAGGCAGCTTGTGTAGGTGTAAGATTGGGCTTGCGGGGAGTGCATTTGACAGACGGCAGTCAGACACTGAATCTGTTCTATTTTAAGTGAGTCTCTATTTCTGAGACATTCTGGGCTGGTTGTCATCAAACTTGTTCTTGGGCACAATTTGCGTATGGCCATTGACAGATTTCGAGGTTTTTTTTTAACAGGTTTTGTGGCGCGAGTGTTTTGTTGTGTCCAACACTTCTGTATTACACAGCTGGCAACGCGAGTGAAGAACCAACTTTAGACTTCGCATATGTGAGTGATGCGTGACCTCATTGATGGTTTTTCATGTTTGTTAATGTCTTTTCACGTTTTTGAGGACAGTTGGCGCTGTGTCCTATGCAGTCTTGAAGCTGAAGCGGGGGCTGAGGCACTAGGCTTTCACAGGAGTTTAGCGGGATTTTGGGGCACCTTGAGGGCGCGTCCAAGCAGATCTTGGGGACGAACAGGTGTGCTTTAAGCATGCCATGAAAATCAAAACGCCAACGTCGTGCCAACAAAAGCTGTTCATGTAAAGCACGTCCCTTTTCGCGATGAAAAACCGATGGCATGCCAAAACTGCTCAACGTCAAGCAAACCAAATGCCAAAAAAGACTTGCCGTTGCCCTCCACAGTTCTGTGCCAAATTTGCTCAGGCAAAACAAGCACACACAAGACGGTAATTCCAGACACTCACTAAACAAAACATAATCTGAGACCTTCACCTCCCACATCCCAGATTGTTGCATGCCAACCTTCCAATTGATTACTGAGACTCAAGTAGATCCAAAGGTGGCATATTAGAGCAGCAAGCTGGTGGTTGCAAACACGACAACAGCCATTTAGCGTCATATCCTGAAGCGGAACCTTAGCAAAAACCCCAACCGTCAAGCTGGTTGTACATTCTCCGTTCTGGAGTCCATATACTGAAGATGGTGTAAATAATACGATTCGACCTGGAAAACCATCGTTACAGTTCATTCCCTTATGGTTGTGCATGCCTTTTTTGGCTGAAATCAATTTCTCTAGATCTCCCTTAACCCGCCCAAAGCCTTCCCCTTATGCCCTCCCCAAATTTTCCCCTTTCATATCCTCTTTGCGGCTCCAACGCCTGTGCTTGGGGGATGTCGTGAGGAGGTGTGACTTTTGGTGGGGCCTTTTACTAAACCCTCCTTTTTTTGATTGGTAAATATTGGAAAACAGCGCGAATAACTGTAACCGGTTTTTGGCATGACGCCCGTTTAATGATTTTATGATTTCCATGGCTTGCTTGATCCGTTTTTGGTCTGCTTTTGGCTCCCTGCAATCTCATAACGGAACCTCCGTTGGTGCAGAGCCTTCCGTCGCGGCCTCTGGGTGTCTGGACAGGCTCTGTAGCTTCAGGTGCCTCGTCCTTGTTCACCAGGATCCTCCAGCCTTGCCGATTCCGCTGTTGATTCAGCCCTGGGCGGGCTGGCCTCTCAGGCCAGCTTGTGGATTTTTTTGGCATGTGCTGTTGCAGTGTGCGAAACCATACAGTTGCTACGTATACGTGCTACCAAAGCCGAAGCCCACAGACCAGAAGTTGTAGTAGGGTTTTCTATTTTCGTCACTTCTCAACTCCAAACCGGTGATGAGTTCCCAAACGAGTGGGCAAATCTGGTTGGGTTTACCTTGGTGGAGACTGGTTTGGGTTGTGTTGTTGCCTCAGCCGATCGCCCCTAGTGGCTTCTGGTTCCTTTGCTGAACATTGACTGATGAGTCTTGTTTATTGAAACGAATGTGCCTGGTAATTTCACTAGCTTACTTGCATGTGCTGAATTTACCCCTATGCCATGCATAACAGCATCACCACAGGGTTTACCTTTCTTTGCCTTGAAACGGAAAGGCCTCTGAAGAGAAGGCGCCAATTTGACGTTTGCTGAAGTTGGACGGGTATGAGCAGATTCTCCTTGACCATTAGGGCGTCCGTCGGGTTGCATTCGAAGAACATGGATAAGGAACTCGCTCTACAGTCACAACTCGAGAAGTGTAACCTGTAACCTTGTAAGTGGCCTCAAGGATGATCACATACCGTTGCATGTTTGCTGCAGGTGCCATTATGAACGAAAGCGACGCATGCCCTCTTGCGCTTGGACCTGTACAGACTCCAGTCGGCACGCAGCCTTCCAAATTCGCAATGAAAGGGGTGCAAGTGAAAAGTGGCAGCTTGTGTTGCAGCCAACGTGCTACTCACCTTGATGCTGTCAAGCCTAGCTTGCCAATGCGAGTTTGCCAACCACTGGCTCAAGCTCCCCAGTTGCCTCAAATAGGTGCCGTGTGAGCCGTGTCTCCAGCATGGCTAGGGTCCTCTTAATCATTCTCGCTGGGGCACTGCTGGTGGCACATCCTGAAGGGAGCAACCCGCTGATACAGCCGCGACGAGGGCGCTGGACAGCAGCACCAGACGCGGACCCGCATCTCCGTCGCCTTCAATCCAGCGGACCTGCGCAGCAGTACAGTGTCATTGTCCGTGTGTGGAGAATGGATACCTTCGGTGCGGAGCACTCGCGAGTGGATGTCTCCTTTGTCCCACCCGGTCAGTCTGTGAAGGACAGGCTCACTGTTTCTTTCCCGGGCACTGGTGGCAACATTGGCAGCAATGTCCCAATGGATTTGCATGACGGAGCCAGCGTGAACATCACCGGTTACGTCGAGGCGGATTCGGCCCAAGCTGCCACGATAAAGGCAAGCATGTTAGATCAAGCCCAGGTTGCGCGCCAGCATGCGGCAGGTGTCAGGTGGGAGGAAGCTGACACCAGAGGCGTCTTCGTCGTCAGCGACATGGACTATGAGCCGAATGCTGCTATTCTGCCAAGGTTGCCAAGGCTTGGTCAATTAGACGGACTCGACGGAGGGCCTGCAGGAAGGCGCCTGAATCCCATAGCTCTCACAGCGGCCGTTGTCTTGGTGGAGGTGTGTGGCACCCCCTTGCAGATGGTGACCAAGGACTTGGTGGAAAGCGGCTTCTTTGGGAGCGGCATCGGCTCCTTCAACCAGGTGATGGGTGTTTGCTCCCGGAACATGGTCAGCTTTAGTGGGAAGGTGCTGGACAAGGTGCAGGTCTGCTCAGAGGACTGTTCCAGCCCCCTGGGAATTCTCGATGCTGTCCAGACAAAGTTGCAAGGCCTACCTGACTGGGAGAACAGCGACTACAAGCTTTTGATTGTGCCGTCGAACTGGCTGGCTGCCAACGGCATCGGCACACTGGGCGGCACAACCTCCTGGTACTCCGAGGTCCGCGTGTGCCCGCAGCTGTATCTGCATGAGATTGGCCACAATTGGGTGCTGCATCATGCCAGCGGAAGTGTGACCAGCCAGGAGTACATGGACACCAGCTCGGCCATGGGCTATTGTTGCGAGACTCGGTGCCATAACTTCCTGCACTCCTGGCAGCTAGGCTTTGCGGGCTACCAAGAGGAGGCCCTCTTTGCAAGTCACCTCCTTGCTGGGGTGGACTCCACCACTGTGAAGCTCAAGGCACTGGGCACGGATTTCACAAGTGGCCTCTTGGTGTATGTGGATACGATCTACCGTGGAGATTGGTCAAGCGTGCCGGCAATTCTCGCCATTTCCTGGCGCGGCACCTTAGGCTTCGACCAATATTTGGAAGGAGGCTTTCATGGAAACACAGTGCAGGTACACCACTTCCAGCCAGAAATCGACGGCAGGGCTTCAAGGTCTCTGACATATCTACTGCATGAGGTGCGCAGAGGCTCGACCATCATAATTTGGGATACAGACAGGCAAAGCCACCGCCTCTTTACCAGCATAAAGATGCAGGTCAAGGGTCTGGCAACAGATCCCGCGAGTGACACAGTGGACGTGGTCCTGTGTCCGCGCTTGCTCAATGAGACCTGGGAGACACCCACAGAAGACCTTCAGCCATGCCCGCCGTCAAGCGCTTCAGCCGCACGAACGGATTGGACCTCCGTCAAAATCGAAGGAGAATTTTCTTTCGCGGGAGTGCAGTGTTCCGAAGTGTCCTACCGGGTGGGAAAGTTTACCAATGGGATGCGAGCGGGGCTGGCATTGGCTTTTGGCACCACAAAAGCAGCCGTCACGCCCCAACGGGTGCAATGTAGCGACCCCATCGTCGTGTCTTACATGCTCAAAGTTCCTGCTAAGAATGTATCGGCCGTTGTGGAGAAGATCGTGTCAATCAGTCAGGTAGACCTTGCCTCCAATCTCAATACTGGGTTCGCGACTGAGGGCTTTATGCTGTTCAACCTTGCTGTGACCAACATAGGTGCCCCTGAGTATGAAGGCTCAGGGGAGATGACAACAACAACTGCCGCGACCACTACAACACTGGCAACGACAACGAGCCAGGTGGCCACGACGATGGCAACGACGACCACAACCATGACGACAACGACCACAACAGAGTTCATCTTCCGCGGTGGTCCTTGGTCCCAGTTCTTCAGCGACCAGGCTGGATCTGAGAGCGTCGCAGCGACAAAGGCTTTGGTGGCAGTCGGTTGCTCGGGCCAATTTTGCGCTAGCATGCGGCTTAGCCACCGTGAGGACATTGCACTGCGCAACACCGTGGCGACCATCCACCAGCTACAAGGCGACGTGGATTATCTTGGCTGTCAAGTTGGCCAGATTGCCATGAAGTTCACTTGTGTGGGTAGCTCTTGTACATCCTTCCAGCTGCGCTGTGCCTGGCCGAAGTCTGGTAAGGTCATATTCGAGTCGAGGAGTGAAACCCCATGGTTCCCTTCCCAGGTACATGGTGCCGAGGACGGCATGTGCCCTGGCGACACCGTTGTCGTGGGCATGCGCTGTGGCGGGGCCCAATGTGCTACCAAGAAGCTGACCTGTGCAGTCTACCAGCCCGGCTCGTGTATCCCTGCTTGTGGAATTCTCTCCTTGGAGTGTGGCGACGATGGCTGTGGTGGCTCTTGTGGAACTTGTCAAAGCCACAGCAGCGCGGAGTCCGCTGCGTTCTGCCGGGGTGACATTGGGCGATGCGTCCACTTTGCAACCACCGAATGGGCGCAGAGCGGCAAAGAAATGACCAAGACAAATCTGGTGAGTACTGGCATGGGCTGTGCAGGCAGGTATTGCGAATCGGTGAATTTGATCCAGATGAGTGCATCAATCGACGCGGCCTCCTCAGAAAAATCTGGCTGGATCTCAGACAATACTGGAAAGCGCTGGTTCTGGAACAGAGGTACCCAGGCTGAGGATCAGGTTGCAGACTGCCCCGACGGAATGGCTGTGACTTGGGTGGAGTGTACTGGCAAGTACTGTGATAATCTCCGTTTCCTCTGTGCTAAGCCTCTTCAGTGGGTGGTAGACATGACGGAGGAGCCTGTGGTGACCGATTGGTTCAGTGAAGAACAGCAGCGCATGGACTGCGATAAGGGGAAAGTAGTGACAGGCGTGGAGTGCGAGGCCTCCAAGCGCTGGTGCATTCGAAGCTGCGGGGAGTTCTGTGACAACAAGCGCCTGCGTTGCCGGAGCATTCGCCCGGAGAAGGCAGGCGCTGCTGTGCTTGGCATCCTCGCCTCGACCGACATGCCCAAGTCCACACAGGCAGTGCCCCCGGCACGCAGTCCTTGGTGGTCAGGAGCTTCAAACATGATCAGCGATGCATGGAACTCTGTCAATGCTGGCACAGGCAGCATGGGCGTATCTGGCGCCTCTCAGGCTTTCACCTGTCTATCCTTGGCTGGCGTCATGCTGGCGATGTTCTCATGATACATTGCAAGCCGTAAGCGTCATTCCTCATGGATTTCCAGGCAAGGAAACAAGGCCTTGGGCCTTGGGCCCTTCTGACTTGTGGTTTTATGCCTGAAAAGCTGCCGCATGTGGTCTTATTTCGATGCTTTTCCGAGCTTTGGCAGGCAAGTCAGGTGAGTGTTTGCGTGTCAGCCAGCAAAGTTGGCTGTCCGTACTTTTCGGTAAGCCAGGTAAGCGTGTGCGTAGCAGCCAGCAAAGTTGGCTGTCGTACTTTTCCACCTACCAGCCGTCATGGCGTCCAAAGGGCCCCTCAGGCATTATGCATACATCATACATCTTTTTGCAGGCATTTTTTTGCACCTTGTCAGAGATGGCCATTCGACTTCTAGGAAAAGGATGCTGAAAGCCTTCATGGTCTAGTTGCGACCGGACGAGTGCCATTGACTGCCAGCACTCGACCGGGATCTGGGAGAAAGGGTCCGAAAGCTTAATATTATGGCACCATGTACATTGATGTTCCATTGATTGACAGCTGTGTGCTTCGTTGTCGCTTGAGATTTGGAGGTCTTCTGTGACAGTGTGGGGATGTTGCGACCCTGCCCCTGCAGCATTTGCGTGATCCATAGCTGTCCAGCTGAAGAAAGACGCCTTGCTGCCCTGGCCTCTCGAGCTCCAGAGGCACCATGTGCCGGCGCAGGTGTTACTGTTACACTTCGGCATACGAAGGCTAAGGGTTTTCCAGGAGCTTTCAGCCTTCAATTTGGGATTGCATGAGAAGCATCAGGGCAGCAGGGCTTCAGAGTTGAACAGCTGGGTTAGCGAGAATGTTTTCCGAGATACCGGTGCTACTTCTCTTAGCAGTCCTGCTGTCACTGCAAGTTTTGTTGGTACGTTACAAGCTCTTACGTGGCGCCTTCGCCAACTGGGGGTGTTGCAGGTTCTTGGGTACCTCCTCATCCTCTTCGTGCCAGCCTGGGGCCTGTGAAGCCGAGTGAGTCTGGGGAGTGGATCTGCCTGTAGCCCCCCTTAAGTAGATAGAATATGATTATATGGGGGTCTTATTATGATTTACCCAAAGCTATATTCTATCTACTTAAGGGGGACTCTAACCTGTGAGGATCCGGAGTGCGCGAGGCTTGAGCTCTTTTTGCACTCTTGCTGCGTGGGTGGGCAGGGGGTAGTGGTTTAGGGTTTCTTGGAGTGGATAGGTCAGGTACCCTGGCTCCCAAGGGTCCCTCAACGCTTCCTGTGTGGCTGTGACAGCATAGGTTCTTTGGACATAAAGCTGCAGCCGTAGCCCGAACTTAGTTTGTGTTGCCTAAATTGGGGCAGCATGTCGGTTCAGCTCGTATCTGGCCGCAAAGCGCCTTCTTGAACTGAGTGCTGAAAGACCTGGATTTTTTTTCCCAAGGTCAACGGCTTCCTGGTCGCTTAGAACATTTTTGACACCTGCTTCAGGCAGCTTCGGTCACATGTCATCGTGCTCAGCTCGCAACGCAAAAGGACGACTCAATCAGCTCATTTGTCTCGCTTTGCCGCAGGCCATTGCGGTTGAGAGCAAGCAAATCCACATGTGATGCGTTTGGCAGCCTCGCGGCATTGGGAAAGGATCAGGGAGCTCTGTCTTGTGTGTTTGCTGCACACTGGAAGAAAAAGATGACGTCATGTGAGAACAAGGATGAAGCGCGGTAAGTGCTGAACAGCAGGAAGTACAGGATCAGTGGGGCTTCATTTATCTTACGGTGTGATGTGAGCATGCAGGCATAGTAACAATGCTGTGAAGTCCAAGGGCTGCTGGCATGATGGATGCGCTTGAGTTCCTTGGCAGGGCGATGTTCAAGCCTCAGCTTGACCTCCGCCGGATCAGTAGCACGCAAGCAAAACTGATGTGGTAATCCCTCCGCAGTGTTTGCTGCTGGTGTGACTGCTGACTTCAGCCGGCTGGCTCGAAAGGAAATGTTTTCCGCCGGCCACTACACTTGTCTGATACAGCGGTACTCCTGCGGTGCTGCAGTATCCCAAGCCGCCACATAGGCTTGTTCGGGAATGGATTGGGACACCCACTGTTGGCACAAGCTGTGTGAAGGCTTGCGCTACATCCCGGCGGAATGGCGCCCAGATCTTCCTCATGAAAAGCGGCTTGCGCTTCTGGCCAGAGAGGTGCAGTTGCACGAGTTGTACAACTGCAGCCCCAAGCTGCGCCATCGCGTCAGATGCAAGGGAGGACTTGGCAAGTTGTGGAAACTAGTGATTGCCAAGGGTGCTACTGCGACATGTTTGACGGAGGCCTTGCCAGGGCCAGTGAGTCCGTGCCTGATGCAGGCTACGGAAGAACAGGAGGAAGCTGCTTGGCACAAGCTCCTAACTGACCTTCTCCAATGCAAGCCAGAATCCTTCCATCACAAATCCGCCAGCGATTGTGGCCGAGTCCTGGGCAAGCACTTGCAACTGGCAACCCGGGAGCAAGCATGCCCGAACTTGCGCAAGCGAATCAAGTCCGAGGGCGGGCTTTGCAAACTCTGGTTCGGGCTGCATGCGCAGACTCATACTTCTGCGAACCATGCAGCAGAGTCAGGCAAGCCCTGTCAAGACCAGCAGGCAGCGCCCTCCTACAGCGAGAGGACAGCCAACCCTGCTCCTGGTTTGGCTTCTAGGCGCAGTGCTGCTTCCCAGTCTCCGCACGAGCCCTTTTTTCGCAGAACGCCAGATTGGGAGAGCTTCCCGTGCATCGGAGGGGACACTGCAGATACATCCGCTGACGACGGCATCAAGACCCCGGAAATTTGGCCGGATGAGTACCCTACTCGTAGGATTGATTTGCAAGAAGTACATGATTGTTTGCAGCACAAGCTTCATTTCATCTCATGAGCCCTTGAGCTGTCAAGACTTGGTGTTTTTGAATAGGAGGCCCCTTTAGGTTGGAGGATTGCCTTGTTGCGATTCGTCAATCCTCGAGGGTCATTGTCTGGTTTCACCAGTCTGCTGGGCTGAACGTGGCACAGGTTCGTTTCATATGAGCGGCGGTTCAGCTTGCCCAGCTTTCTGTACATATCAGGGTCACTAGCTCTCAGCCAGCATGGCACCATGAATTGCACAGAGGTGTTGTCGAGAACAAAACTCATTTTTCTACATGCCAAGACAGTCAAAACACGGTCACGAAGCTGTCGGCATGCGTTGGCTCGACCCAATTACATACGCCCAATCAGGCTTTGCAAAACTAAGGTGCTACAGCACTTCAGGCTGGGTGTGGTATTCTCGCCTGGAGGCTTGATCTTCTGAGGGTGGGCCTGGTGCTTGGAAGCACAAGCAGTGGTTTCAAGTCCAAGCTTTTTACAGTTTCACCGATCTTTTTGCAACGTGCATAAGCTAGACGCCTCACTATTCTCTAGGCACGGCGGCAACTCGGAGCCCTTTGTTGCTGCCTGTAGTCAAGAAGCTTCTTGGAGCGTCAAACTGGGTTGCTGTTAAGGAACTTAATTTAAGTTACTATATTGGGGGAACCATATGAATTACTATATATACCCATTATGGTAACTTTATTTAAGTTCTCTAACAGCAACCCAGCAAATTCATAAGTCTGCTTGACTGCAGCAGTTTTGAGGCCGGCGATGTGCCGGATGCAGGTCACGGTACCTGTGTTTTGTCGTCGCTATCCATGATCAAATCGATTTGCACAGTGCAAAAGAGTTGTTTGTGTATTTTATGTGCATATTACCACATATGGTTGTGCATTTCTGTGCATCTGCCTGCATGTGCCCACAGGGAGTATTTACCATCAATTCGCAGCCTTTTTTGTCCAAGCCAGACTGGCAGACAAGAGGTTTTGAGCATTGGTTTGTAGTCAGTTGCATCACCTGCGTGCGTGCGGGGAGAAGCTCCCGCAGCGGTGTTGCTTTCAGAGACATGGCCAAAATGGAGGACTTGAAAGGTCTGCCCAAGCGGTTGCTCCGGGAGCACAAGAAAGCCAAAGTCATTTGTGACGGAGATATCTTGGGCAAAGATGTGGTTGTCTTTGTCGGTTGCTGTGGCAGTGGAAAGTCAACAGTATCAGCCTACGTCACAGAAATGACCACCTTTCAGTTCAGTGGTGGAAAACTTGTTGCGGACAAGTCTGTCAGAGACTTCATCATCGGGAGTGGCACTGGAGATGTGACGCGTGGCTTGGCAACAGAAGAGATCCCTAACACGTCCCTCTACCTCGTTGATTCAGCTGGGACCGGAGCAAGCTACAATCGCGAGACAGGGGTGGAGCAGGAGATCTTTGGGGCGATCAGCCGCCAGGCCGTCCTGCATGCAGCTCGGTCTGTGCGATTGGTGCTTTTTCTGAGTGCCGAGCGCTGTTGTGTTCGCAACGATCGTGGAAAGCATGCAATTCTAGACTTCAATCACTTGGCTGCAATGTTCCAAGATGACGGCAGCAGCTACGAATCTGTGGCATTCATCATTACATCATCACCACAGGTTTTGAACAAGTCCACCGACACACTGGTGGTCGATGCTCTGGAAGAGATGGCCGGCAACCTGCTAAGGTTGACTGGCAAGCAGTGCGATGAGGGCTTCGAGCTGGTCACCGCAGAGCCAACAACCGCCGCCACTGATGGTGGACAGCGGCTGATGGAGTATTGCCATACTTGCTTGGAGTCTGCACTTCATGAGGTTCTGAATGTGGAGGCGGACAGCGATATGGGCAGGTTGAATGCCTTGATTGACAGTGGCTGCACCATATTTCCGGTGAATGTCTTAGAACAGGAGCAGCAGCACTGCCTGCAAAGATGGCTCAAGCGCCTGCGGCCTATCACAGACCCTGCGGTGACACTCAAATGTCGACTGCCTGTGGTTTGTGAGAATGAGTTGCAGAGAGCACTGCAGTTCAGGGTCATCCAGATCCTGGACAAGGTGAACAGCGAAGGCTCTGCATGGGCGAAGCAGGATGCAGAATCTGGTGTTCAGCTTTTGGAAGAGCTGCCAAGTCTGATTGAGATCCTGACCACCTTGGAGGAATATGTGCTCCTTCCAGGACTTGGGGAGAACTTGCAGAAGCTGGCCACTGTAGTCTGCAAACAGAACCAGGATTGTGTCAAGGATTTGCAGGAGGGAGTGCGCAGAGGTTGCTCAGCTGCGCTGCAGCGTGGATTCTGTGAGCTTGAAGAGATGGACCGCTTTGCAGAAATCTGCCCTACATTGAAAGGCCAAGACTGGACTTCAAGCAGCGATGCAAAGACAGTGTGCCTGACTTTGGTGCGGGAGCGTTTCGACTACCTTCTGCCCGGAGGCTTTGGGAACACAACATCATGGAATGAACGTTTGGCTGATGACATCCGGAACTTGCTGGAGGTGACGGCGCTGTTGGGAGCATCTGGCGGCTCAAAGCTTCTGGCAGAGTGGGCAGAGCAACTGTCAAGCTTGGTGAGGACTCTGGAGGACAGCATCTCAACACACCAGGGAGCGCAGGTGGCAATCTCAGCACTTTCTCGACTTAGTGAACTCCAAGAGTTTTTGGGGGGAGTTGTTGCTACATTTCGGGAGAAGGGAATCCACAGCCTTCCGGACCTGAACGCCAAGTTTGACGACACGAAGAAGAAGCTTAGAGCTCAGGTGGCGGAGCTCTCTGAAAGTGCTGTTGGAGCGCGACAGTTGGACATGAACGCAGATGGTTGGAGGACCTTGCGGCAGTTCTGCGGATCGACTGAGCTGGAGCATCTCCTTGGCGAGCAGAACCTGGAGGAGACCTTCATAGTCACGCCGCTCACATCGACCCTCACACAGAAGCAGCTGGATGAGGTGGTGGAACGCATGGCAACCGGCCTCGATGATGATGAATGGGAGGCCGACCTGCGAGATCACATGCACACCTTGCAAGGTTGGGGGCACGTTGGGTCACAGCGCATCTTGGAGGCTGCAAGGCTAAACCTGGATGGTATAGTCAGCAAATTGCAGGAGAAGGTGAAGGCACAGCATGAGCCTTTGCTGGAAGTGGTATCCTTCTTGAAGGATGTGGCGATCCCGCACAGTTGCACCGAAGAGTTGAAGAAGCTGGAGAAGCTCTTCGAGTTTGATTGGTTGATCCAACACTTTGGCAAGAAGAGCGACACCGTCCGCAGGACTCTCGATTTGGCCTCCTCAAAACTGAGACAGAGGCTTGAGAGGTTGCTGGAGGCTGCAGAAGGTGAGAAGGAGAAGACGTTCAATGAATTCGACATGGTCAGGGAGGAGAAGTGCTTCCGACTTCTGGTTGGGCTCCAGCATGCTAGTGGTCTTGCAAACAAGGTTGTCAAGATCTTGCACTCAAACGAGGCTCTGAGAACCGAATTGCCAGACCGCACCAAAGGATTGGTAGAATGGGCTGAGAAGGCACAAAAGTTCGTGACGGATGCTGTGATGGTAGAGGTGAACCAATGGTGGAGGACGAAGATAGGCTCCCGTGGCTGGTGCAAGGAATTCTTGGACCACGTGGCCTCATCTGACAAGTTGCAGCAATTGCGGCCAGTTGCGCCCGAAATCTCCCAAGCCAGGAAGAGGATTGGGGAAGACATTCGGAGCTGGCATCGAGACTGCCTCGAGAAGGCCAAGGAAGCAGCGGAGAACAACAACTGGCAGCACTTCGTAGATTTCGCAGTCCGCCAGGCCCTTGCTTTTGAGGTTCACGACCTTGCGAGGAAGCTTGGAGTGCGTGAATCGTGTTGGCCGCTTGTGGAGAAGAAGGCTCAGAGGGGTACCCTTACAAGTGCGCTGTTGTGTGCTGCTCACATATCAACAAGGAGGCAGGTAATCAGTTTTGAGTTTTGTGCAGGCCGAGGACTGGAAATCCGAGGACGGCTGTAGTGCCAATGGTGGCTGGCATGCTAATCGTGAGCGGCTCCAGACTTTGGTCGACTCGCTGACAAGTGTTCTACGCGATGAGCCCCGTCTGGCCTTTGTTGCTGACCTCTCAAGGATCGTGCAGAAGCTTGATGAGAACCTTTCAGAAACCCAGAAGAAGTTCGAAAACTTCCTGTCTTCGGGCCGTTACTACGATGCTGGCTGCCTGCTGCAGTCGGACACGCCTGCTGTGTTGCATGTCAGTTTCCAATGTTGCATGCGCTTTGGTGAAGCCTGCAGTCATCTCCAGGAGCTTCCTGAAGATGTACAGCACCAGAGGTACAACCAGCGGGTCATTCAGGCGGGGTTGGAGAATGGCCAGTCGGGTTTGGTCTTTCTCCCACACCTCGAGTCACCATCTTCTATCCTGCCTTCCATGCGCAGTTTTGCTGGAGGCCTTGCAAGACTGCTGCAGCAAGTTGGAAAGGACTACTGAGGCACGTATCATGCGATCATGGTCTGTCAATGTACGGTGTCTCAGAGTCTTAGAGGAACAGAGGGGGATATTATCCTACTGGCCTCTTGAGCAGTAAATTGCTCACACTGCACTGTGATGCCATCAGCATGTTTCCATGCAAGCATTGGGCGTGAAGTTTTTGTCTAAAGCCGTGGATTTGTGCGAATCTGTCTTAGATGCCCCTGCTGCTAGGACGAAGAAGGAGCAGAACAAGCTATCAGAAATGCCACCGACCTCAAGGAGGAATTCGCGCGCTTGCAGGAGCTCCAGCAAGATGTCTTACAATCCAGAACCAAGGACCTCTTGAAGAGGATGGATGCGCGATTGCTTGAGCTGGAGGATGTGATTAAGAGGAAGTTGCAGTCTGGGCTTGGTGGAGGATGGCGATTTGCACCTCCACAGCATTCAAGTCACCTTCGAATGGCTGCCGCCTTCAACGGAACAAGCGCCCACGAGATTGCCAAGGACATCTTCACCAAAGACTTGACGTCTCTAGCCGATAGAGCTAAAGACCTCGCTCTGCGAGATATGAGTGGCTTGCTTCGGAAGTTGCTCGAGATGTGGCGCCAACTGGGTCCAGATGTGCAGTCTCAGCTTGTGCAGATCATGCGCCAATCTTTGGAAGATGTCTGGCAACATGTCCCTGGCAAGTGTGAAGCAGTCAGGGAGCAGTTCCGACATCAAAAAGAGGCAAAGCAATGGCAACGTGCCAAAGAGAGCTGCCAAGAGCTGCGAGATATCTGCACTGTTCTGAGATCCTTGGAAGAAACCTCCACGCATGTAGGCGTGCCATTTGGAATGACGCGGCACTTGCAGCTTCTGGTGAAGAAATGCGGCTGCCCACCCCCGACTGACAGGGCACTCGAGAAAGCTGACTCTGGCGTGGGCTCTGGCGAGTTTGAGGCAGCGCTTGAGGTTTGGTGCTTGACGCAGTGTCATGGAGCCCAGGAGCAGAGGCTCATCGAATCCATTGTCCAGAAGATCACGGACTGCGTCGATGACTGCCTGGCCTCCGGCCAGCCAAGAGCTGGCAGAGATATGCACCAGCAGCTATCAGCTCTTAAGAGGTTCTTGGAGGCTGTGGGTGATGACCCTCCACCTGAATTGGACCTTCTTTGCCAAGATGCTCGACGCGTTCGCGATGGTCACGCTCCTGGAGTAGATCAGGCCCTTGCCGCCAAGGCTGATCGCGTGGTTGAGGCTGCTCAGAGCACAGACTTAGACCAGCTGGTCGCCAGTTTGACGGAGTACAGGCCCGTTCAAGAGTTTGTAGCGCACGAGAAGTGCCAGGAAGTTGAGGCTGCGCTTGCTTCCTGCAAGCTCAAGATTGCCGAGAGGCTGACGCTTGCCAAGCAATATGCGCGCGAGAGGAACATAAGTGCCCTCAGGGCTGCTTTGCAGCCCATCCAGAGGTGGAGGGAGGTTGTCGATCGTCTTACCCAAAATGACCAGCAGCTCTTGACCGAGAGCCTGCTGCAGAATGGTTCACAAACTCTTTCTGAGTGGATGCGCTTGACCGTGCTTGGGTCGGACCTGTTTGAGCAGCGTGACCTTGAAAGGTTGTGCAGAGATGGAAAGTATTCTGAGGTCTCAGACGTGTGCGAGCTTCGGGATCTACTGGTCCAGGTGTTCGGAGCCCGTCGTGAAGATTTATCTGCCATCACCCACCATCTGGAATGCCAGGCTAGCGAGGCCATTCGGTTGCTTGGAGAGGGTAGCCTGGAGGATTTTGGTCCTGCATACAAGGCTTTGCGAGATGCCGCTGCAGGCTTGCCTGAGCATCTTGGAGTAGGGAAGTTTGTGCAGAAGGTTGAAAAGGCCCTGGACACTGGTATGTTGGAGCCACATGCAGTGGTTCTTTGCAACGCAAAATCCTTACAGGAGGCTCAGGCAGCCACTCTGAATCTCAGGACCGCATTGGCAGACCTTGTTGTAAAATGCACAGTAGCTGCAGCGGCAAGTTTCCAACCGTGCGTGCTGCCATTTCCCTGCCAGGAGGATCGCGATTGAAGTGCCGGATGCCCATGCGCAAGTGAAAGTCAAGCTGGCCAGGGGCTTCAAGGCTTTGCAGCAGTCGGTTCACTTCGGCAATGAAGGGCTCAACTTGCTGTATGCTGCGCTGCTGAATGATGACATTGGGAAGAAAGTCATCGGTGAGCATCCCACTGTCTTCGCCGCTGGTGCAGACCGCGTGAGGAACCTTGCATTCAGAAAGGCAGGCCAGATGTCGACATCAGATATCGTGACGCAACTAGACGGTGACGGTTTGAATGAGGAGGAGAAAAGGGATCTCACTTTGGCACTTGCGCAACACAGTGATAAGATGCAGGAGCTACAGGGGAGGTACCTCATGCTTAGCAGCGTTGAGCAGATGAAGGCCCAGGTCAAACACGACCTGAACCACGTGATGCCGAGAGGCTCAGCGCCAACCTCCAACGAAACAGCCCGCAACTATCTCACTCATTTGGCTGCTGCCTACATGGTGGTGAGGTCCGGTGAAGCTTACCTCGCAGCTTCTATACAGGGCAAGAAGGAGGTCCTGGTGACACCGCACAGTGGCCAGATGGTGACGCTTTTCCGCCTCCTTAGGGTTCACTCCTCTGGCAGCTGGTATAGCCCAATCCTCCACTTCTTTTCGCGCGTCAAGACCTCCATGTCAGGCACAATCCCGCCAATCTGTGAGAATCATCTAGCCCAGATACTGACAGGTGAAGGGAAGTGTCTGACCTTGGGCCTTTTGGCAGCCTTTTGCGCCCTCTCTGGGATGGAAGTCGACGTGGTGTGCTACCAGCATTACTTGGTGGAGCAGGACTGGAAGGCAATGGCGCCTTTCTACGAGTTCTTGGGCATCAGCGACAAAATCCACTATGCCACTTTCCAGGACATCTGTGAGAACCGTCTCAGCTGCATTCAGGACGCATCAAAGGAGCTCCTTTCTCGTTCAAACACGTCTCGCGAGCCAACTCACATCTCGCCGGAGAAGCGCGTCCTGCTGGTGTCTCGGTGGTTGTTTGTAATCCTGGGTCTGGAATCCAACGCGTGTTTTACGGTAGCTGCCGTTGTTTTGATAGAAGGGCTCACGGGATCTGCAGGTCGACGAGGCCGACGTTTTCTTTGGAAGGCGCTTTTATGGTGAGACCTTTGATGGAGTCTTCCGCCTGGACTCAAAGGAGGCGAAGGACCTCGTGAGATTTATATACACTGAGTACAAGAACGGGAGGTGGGGGGAGGGGGGGGGGTTTGCCTGAAACAAGCAGTGTGTGTGGCTCGCCTCAACATCTGTGCAGGTCGCCAAAGAACATCACGAAGACTGCGGAGTTCCAAGCCTTGGAGAACAGTTGCCCTGCTCAGCTGCATACAGCCTTGCGCCAGATCGCTTCAGCTCTGGTGGCCAACGTGCAGGACTTCATGAATCCTACGCCAGCTGTCAAGGACCGCTCGTGTCTAGAGGTCTAAGGTTGACTGACGTCTAGACTTAGAGGTATGTAGTCTGCGCCGCTGAAATTTGCCATTGAACGCACAGTGACATGGTGCTATACACTCCTTGCCTGAAGAGGACGGCAAGGTCGGGTACAAGCTGCAGGGAGAAGACACGTATTCCAAGAGCTATGCCAACAAGACTGTGTTTGCGTACTTGCACTTTGCCGAGGAAGGACGCATCCCTGAAGACAGTGCTGAGGAACATGTTGGCATCGACGTGGTCTGTGGCCGATTCAGTTTTGCAGACATCCCAAATCAATACAGCTGCATTCTAGGTGTCACGGGTACGTTGAGGGAGCTCTTCACTGTGCATGGCATCAAGCGGCCACTGGGTCTTGTTAGTCTTTTCCTAAAATTAGGGTTTCTTTTGGGGGGGCTGATTAGAGTACCTGCAAAATAGACACTGGCTTCGGTCGTATACGGGTACACTGAATCGTCTTACAGGCTTCCCTGACCAAATCTCCCAACGCTTCAAAGTTGTTGTTGGCTGCTGATGTTCCGAACGTGCGGTTCCCACATGTTTCTACAGATGTCCCTCTTTCCCTAAAGCTTATGCTGATTGTGACACTTGAACTTTATCAGAGGGCCTGCTGGTTCGCCAGCTCTGTTGCATTCTTGAGCATTAGGGCCTAGGGCAATATTAGGACTATAATGGATATATATATATATATGGATAATGGAGAATAAAATGGAAACTACTATGGGCTTTTCAGGGTTTCCACGCTGCCGCTAGAGGCTGAGATCCTCGGCGCACTTTCGTGCATCTCGCAAGAGCTGGACTTTCGCACGCCGCCGTGTTTGACAGAGTAGTAATACTCATAGTAATCATAATAGTAGTGATACTAAGAATAACAGTGATCGCAGTAGAAGTGATACTAGTTTACTAGTAAGAATAACAGTTGGTTTCCAAAGATTAGGGTAGTTCTGGAAGCTGGCCATCACTCGGGCTTTGACTCTACACCTCCCCAACGCCGACAATGCATGGAAGAGCCAGGGCCGAAGCAGACCCTTGTTTGTGGGGCGAGTGGGCGCCTGAGGAGCTGGAGCTCTTCCAAGATGTCCATGTCTTCGGACGAAACTGGTGCAGTGGATGTTGGTGGCAATCTCTGCAGGTGCACAAGCAGAAGCGCTGTTCAAGAGTGGCGGCTATGGAGCCCTCATCTCAGCGTTGCGGGGAGCTCTCGCGCTGTGGGTTTGAAGGTTGTCGCAGCTTGTGTGAAAACGTTGTTTGTCTTCTGTGAAGCGATCCCAGGTCATGGTGGGCAACGCCTCCCAGCAACTTGTGGAGGCCAATGTTTTACAGGGTTTATCCTAGAATGCATGGGATATGTAAATGTATGAAAAAGTGGATCTGGCTTATGTGGTTTCCTTCCTGTTTCTGATGGCAAAGCTGCCCGAAACCCAGCTGTGCTTCATGACGGCATGTGTTGCTGGAAGTGGCATGTGTGTGCGGAGCAAAACCAGGGATGTGCTAAGGCGGAGGGACCGGGCCATGAGACCAAGTCCCAAGAGAGCAGCAAGTTTAGGGTTTGGGGTGGATAAGGGGTGATGAAGATTACAGATTTGCAGGGGCCTTAGCAATGAACGGCTCGCAGGCTTTGGAAGCTGCAGCAGATGCGCCGCAGCTCAAGGGATTGGTGAAGGACAAGCGGTGGCTTTGGCACGAGTTCCGCAGTTGTTCGTTCTTCGAAGCATTTTCTCAGCATGAGATGAGAAGAAGATTTCTCTCAGCAAGGAGCAGGGTAGGGTCTTGGAGGAGGTTTTTTCTCGTGTGCCAGGTTCAGGCACGAAGAAGGCACGGCCATCCTCTACTCCAGAAGAGAGGCTCGCACAATTGCAATCAGAAGCATTTGGAGGATTACTGGGTTGCTGTTAAGGAACTTAAATTAAGTTACCATAATGGGTATATGTAGTAATGAATATGGTTCCCCCAAGATAGTAACTTAAATTAAGTTCCTTAACAGCAACCCAGATTAGGGACAGCTCATGCGAGCTCTCAGGCCGGCATTGCATGTCAGCTGAGTTGAAGGGACACCGCAGCACACATGGTAGTTTCCCAAAATTAGGGTACCCCAATATAGACCCCAATATATCATAGTCCTTATTATAGGGATTTTCAAAAAGGTACCCCTAATTTTGGGAAACCCTCACATCAGCACACTAGCACGCAGTTCGCCAGTCAGTTCAGCACAGGCTGCTGCTGGCATCATGGATGCGCTTGCATTCTTCGACAAGGAGATGCCATAGCCTCTGATGGGTCTTCGCAAGGGGCCAGCAGCACGCGTGGGCTTGCAGTCTCGAACCCAAACGCAAACGTTGTCAGCCATGGCTGCCGACTGCAGGTGAGCTCAGAGGGATGTACTGTAAGCCCCAGCCACTACGCCTATCATGCGGTGACTTAGAATGGACATCGCCCGAAAGTAAGATTGCAATACCCCAGACTCAGCGCTTGTTTATCGTGGTGTTGGTCTGACACAGTCTGGAATGCGCGCAGTAATTAGGCGCAAATTCTGCCAAAGCTTGCATATTGCATTCCCAACTGGTCAGTCTCGCAAAAGCAGCCGTTTGGCTTGCTCCTTTTTCTCGACATGTCCGAGGGATTCCACGTGAAAGTCCCAATCACACAAGCTCATGCACCTGCGTGACAAGCTAGCGAAGCACTATACGTGATGTAATGCGTGCACTGGTGAGACCAAGGTGTTGAATCTCCTGCAGGGCGTGGTACGCTCGCAGCGTTTGGATTTCCTGAGTAGAGGCCCAGTGTACAGGCCTCGAGACGTAGGCAAATTGGGCAAGAGGTAGGTTTCACAGACTGATGTCAGTTGAAGTACAAGCATCTGGTAAACATAGAAGTCCAAGAGTTCAACTAGCTTGTCTGCTACTCCTGTCATGTAGCCTCCAATTAGCAGCTCAAATCTAGTGGAAAACCCTTGTTGCCTGTCAAAGTGTTGTATGTTGGCTTTAATTTCATCGCCTAATGGAAAGTCCCTCAGAAGGTCATACATACATGCATATACAACTATATGTATATGTGATTGTGTATATTCACAGGTACTTATGTAGCCAGATGTGTGTGTGAGTGTAAGTATACACTTGTGCGTATTTAGAAGCATTACTCATAGAGCATGGATGTCCCATAAACATACATGCGTACATGTAAAAAGGTATGGAATACATATGTGTGCGAACATCTGTACATGTATGTATTTTTCTACATCTATATATATATATATACATATGTATATACATATATATATACACATATATATATATACATTGCCTTAGATACATATAAAACCACCTTCAAGTTGTTGGGGCCCGCAACTTGCCTGTTAGTAGGAGGACAATCAGAGCACCACTGGCAAGCAGTTTCCAGAAGTTAGGCCTCCTGGAAACGCTCATCAGCAAGGCATGCATATTAGTAGTACTAGTAATAGTAAGAGTAACAGTACTAGTACAAGTAATAGGGCAAGCTTGAGGCAAGTGATCAGGATCTTCTTATAGTCCCCCTTGAGTAGATAGAACATGGCATTGGGTATATTATAATAAGATCCCCATATACCCCATATTCTATCTACTTAAGGGGGACTATGGTTCCGACCTGACAAGTGCAGGCCAAGGCCCTTGCACCATGACTCCGAGCATCGTCTCTCTTGGTTGTCAATGCAGATGCGCTGCTTCGCGCTTTAGGGGTTCGGATCAGGGTTCATGCATTCTGAATTCGGAGGCCGTGGCCTTGCAGGCAGGGAGGCTGCAATCGAGTTGAATACATTTGATGGTGAGATGAGTTTAGGGTTTGTTCCCTATAGTAAGGATCCTAGTATACTAGGGTCTATATTGGGGTCCCCGTAAATTGAAGCAACCCCCCCCTCCCCCCGTGTTCTTCAAACCTTTGTCCGTCAGCAGTAATTGTAAATGCTGAAAGGGACAATGGGTTAATATAGGGGGTTATAGGGGTTAAAGGAAAAGAACATGAAAACTAGTATAGTATATTGCTTTGGCTGTAGTAGCTTCCCAAAGTAAGGGGACCCCCAGTATAGATCCTAATTTACTAGGATCCCTATTGTAGGGAACCTAAACCCTGAACCCTAAACCCTAAACCCCACTGTATTGCTTTGGCAAAATCGACTGCCGCCATCCATTGAGCGTACCAGCCCGGTGCTGGACCCTGCACATGGTTGCACGGTTCTTCCGCTGTACGGCACATTCCTACAGCTTATAGTCCCCCTTAAGTAGATAGAATATGGGGCAATATTGGGATATTTGGGATAATGGAAAAGACAATGGAAACTACTACTTAACCTGAAACCCTAAACCTTGTATTCCATCTTCTTAAGGGCGACTGTAAGGCTTATGAGGCTGTCGAAAGCCAAGATTGGACGGATGAATGCAGGAGTTTTGTGATTGCTGCAAATCGAGAAAGAGGGCTTGTTGTGTGCCTTTGCAAGGCGGTTTAGGGTTTAGGGTTTAGGGTAGGAGAAGGTAACCTTAAGGTCTATTAGCCCATAGTGGTTTGCAACTGTAGGAAGCGTTTCAGATGGCAGCACACGTTTCCGCTGCACTGTCCTGTCAATCCTAGCTCGGAAACACACACACACACGCACACACACACACACACATGTACATACATGTAAGATCATACATGTAAAGTTGTACACACATATGCTTGGAAATTGTCAGTTCCAGTATCAGGCGGAGCACGTGCAAGTTTTGGGCCAGGCTCAGAAGTTTTCGGTCCTTTTCTTTGAGTGGCTGTAGTGGTAGTAGTAGATGTAGAGAAGTGGTAGTCTTCATACCCTAGTAGGCTGCTGTGTAGGTAAAAGACGGCTCTGTTTGTTGTCCCATCCTCTAGGGCTGTGTTGAAGGCAGCGGGCCATCGGCCCAAGGGGCTTGGCGAAAGTTAGCGGGCTAGTTCTTGCAATGCAAGTCTCGCAACCAAAGAATAACTCAATCAAAGCATAATGCTGAACTCTTTGATGGCATTCGACCCGTAACTTACGGCAGCAGTCTGCGAGAAAGAGCACAGAATCCCATGCCATTTGGTTTTAGACAGGTTTGCAAGTCCATGTGTATGACTGCTAGCGCTCAAATGAGAAGATTTCGGCCCGAGAAGAACGTACAGAGTGGCGCGAAGTCTTTACCACGCTGGCTCGGCCCACATCCCTGAGATGCGCAGAGCTTGGATCATGCAACATGAAGCACATGAAAATTGCCCCATCATCCCATCAGTGCCGAAACTCCTTTGCAGGTCTTGCGAGCAGGCGGCTGGTGTTGCTCTCCGTGTGACAGCTGGTATTGCTTGCAAGCCTTCACGCCTCCAGGACGTCTCAGACCGTGAACGCTACAGAGGGAGGATTAAGTCCTGGGGACCGGGCACGCCCGCCACCCAGACCTTGACTTTGCAAGGCGCAGTTGTCTTCAAGGTGAGAGGTGCGGCCTAGGTTGTCCTCTGTGTGTGTGTGGCATGTGTGGCAAGGTTTGGCTTTATCGAATGCCCGGAGCTTGCTTCCAGATTCAAGCGCGACATCTACATGTCGCAAGCCGTGTGGATCTCGGCCTCACAAGCGCGGACTGCAGACAGATTGAAGCCTCTTGCCAGCAAGGAGTACAAAGATTGGGCGATCGGCGCACCAGTCAGCTTCAGTCTGGTGGTCACCGAGCAGCGTCACGGCCTCGCCCACCATCGATTCTCAACTGGCTTAGGAACATGTCGTGATGCAGGCAAGCCTCAAGCGCGAGACGTCAGAGAGGAACTCGAATCTGATGGCTCGGTCCCGTCGTCCTTGCCTCGCAAGGTGAGTTTGTCAGCAAAAATGCAGCAGCTTTTGACTTGTGAGGCCAGCGAGCACTGGCAGCTGCAGCCTGAGTCGCGCCTTTCTTCTGCATATTTGGTCTCTTTGGTTTTGGTTGTCTGCAGGGGCTTCCGCAGATCTGCAGCGCCAGCCTGGCACACAGGATGCAGCCGAGGAGGCCCCAGACCGCCTTGAGTCCTGGCCTCAGCGGCAGAGAGACAGGGGTGCATTTTTTTGCTATCCCTTTGGTTTGGTTGGAGCCTCAATCTGCATCCAGAGCAATCAGTACAATGAACA
>CAJNIZ010037557.1:22812-69653 GCA_905231905.1 Symbiodinium pilosum
CCCCCCCCCCCCACCCCCATATATGCTTCAAAAGCGTCAACGGGCACAGGGATGGGGTCCTGGCTGTTCGGGGTCGCCACCCTCGTGAACTGTAGTTGTTTTTGATGCCGCAAAGCCAGCAGTCACAGGGATCGGTGGTTCTCATCGCGATCCTCGCACAGCTCCCTGTAACTGTCATCGCTGTTGACACCTCATCTTGTTGTCTCAGTTTTAGAGTAGTCACGGTCACAAGGATCAGCTTGGTCCTCATCTTGCATAAAGCTTCTACAACCCGGCGTAAACCTCTTGAAACTGTTATAAACCTTCTATACACCTCCCAAAAACCTCATGTAAACCACAAGACCCAGACCATAGGTCACAGGACTCCGGGGCAATCCTATGTGAAAGCCAAGGAGATAGGTCATGTTCCTAACCCCAAACCCCAAAACAACATCGGGGGGGCGGGACAGCACCGTAAACCGGGCCAGACCACTGTTACAGCGGGGGGAGGCACCCCCCCGTCCTTTGGGTGGTGGGGGTGGGGGGGGAGCGACACGCCTGGATCATTTTTCCGAATATATCCCTTCCCTATTTTTGATGAAGGGAAAGTTCAAATAGAAGGGACTGGCCTAAATCCACAGATGCTATTACTGTGCAGCGCTGAGGCCAGCTCCCGTCTCTAGGACTTCCAGCCAGGCCAGCCAGACTCTGCCGGGCCAGCGGGTGCGACTTGGGTCCACCAGCTGGGCCGATATCGTCGACGAGGAAGACGAGGACCTCTTGGGGCACTTGGCTAGGGAGGCGATGCACCTGCCTTACTCTGAACAGTTGATGAGTTTGTTGGCCGTGACGTGAGAGGACCCTGCACCGCCCTCCATGGTGGAAGAGCCTGTGCCAGAAGCTGAGCCGGCAGCAGCTGCGGCAGTTGCAGAAGGAGCAGAAGCTCCGGAAGCTGCGGCGGCACCAGCTGGGATGGAGCCCGCTCTTGAGTCCGAGACCGCCCCACGTGACTGCGCGAGCTTGATCAAGGCCTTTGTGCAATGTGCAGGGCGGGGCGTGGAGTGAATGGACACCAACCTGCCAGGAGTACAACGTGGATCCTGACCTGCAGGGATTCCAGAGGTTGTACGCCCTGGAAACAGCCATCGCGGACCAGCATGGCTGGCCGTCCATGCATTTGGTGCCGCAGGGACAGGCTGAGATCATGGAGGTCCCTACCGGGACGTACCTGGAGCAGGAGGGCAACAGGCCAGAGCACACGGGAGCTTAACTGTCGAGCTCTGGACTTCTTGCACCACGGTTGTGTGCCAGGTTTTTGACACTTCCCCTGACCCACCGGACCAGGGGAGGCCTGGACCTCGTCAACTTGTCTTCTTGCGCGATTTTGATTTGTGACGATGTGTGCAGCTGTGTGCGGCATCTGTTTTGTAAAGTGATCGCCTCTTCCGACCTCTCACTGAGTGCAACTGAGGTGAAGATATGGTTGACAAAACTCCCGATGCCTGGGAGGTCCACACATGTCTTGCATTGGTGCTGCGTGGCAGATCTTGGATTGCAGAATGTGTGCGCCTTGAGGGAGAGGGCGTTGAGGACTTTGGATTCCCATGCAACGAGGCTCGCTGGCAACACCCCGTTGTGAGTGGGCCGCTGGATGTTGAGCCAGGAGCCGCACGTAGCAGCCCAGCAGCAAGTGCAACTTCCAGCAGAAGTCCCGCCAGCGCACCATCCGGTGCCAAAGCGAGCGATGCACGTCAGCATGGCTCGAGCCCCAATGTTGGATCATGTGACATTTGAGTCATCGGGCTCTTCTCTGCAGTGCTGCCGGCTTTCATGTCTTTGCAAGGTGCAAGCTACCACGGCAAGGCTCAACAGCTGCCTGCTTTTGGAAGCCTCGCCAACCTTGAGAGTCTCCCTGCTTGAAGCGAATCGGCCGGAAGGGTGCATGCTGCCTGTTCAGCAGCCGTGGCTGCAAAGCAGCGCGAGGCTCTGGAGGCCTGCACCCAGTGACGGCCGGAGATGTAGGTTCTGGTGACAATTTTCCACTTGGCTTGTCAGGAACGCAAGAAACTCCTGGGCTTGCCTCCCCTGGACGAAGCGCCACCGAAACCAGCATGGCCATCACGGGTGGTTCAGGCTCGCAACCTGCAGCCCTGGTCAGGGGTCCAAGCCCAGGGCATGCAAGCGTCAGCAGTGTTGGTTCAAGCCCCGCAGCAAACCGGCGTGCCAAAGCCGCCGCAGACTCAGTTGCATGTCATGTCTGAGGCTTTGCCGAGAGAGAGCGAGAGAGTGCCTTGACTTTGTTTCTTTGAGGCCCAGTGGCCCTCCGCCTGCCAAGCTGCAAGAGCCTCCGGGGCCTCCAACTGAGCCGCAGAGCGGCTCAGTTCGCGGCCTGTCAGCCAAAGCTCCAGCCTTCCAGCCTGGCTATGCTTGGCAAGAAGCACCGCCCGCCCAGTGCCCACAGGCCACATATTCCTATCCCGAGCATGGGGACCAGCGCTGCCACCAAGTGCCGGTGGAAAGGGGCAACATCATGTCCATGATGCCTTCAGCGCAAGCTCACCTTGTTCCCCGCACGCCTTTGCAGGCAGCGCAGCATGAACGCCCACCGCTGCCGCTTGCGGCAGACCAGTTTTCATCCCAGTCCTCAAATCTTGGGTCCCGTCCAGACCTTTCCCAGATGCATCCCAGTCATGCAGCGCAGGACTACCACCCAACACGTGCGCAGATGGGCCCAGGCGCGAGCAGCGTGTCGGCAGACTCCTACCAGCCCGTTCCGCAACAAGCGGCCCGGCACGGAGGCCCCGCACCTGCCCAACGCAGGCAGTATGAGGAACGTCCAGCTCCACAGCGCCACCAAGCTCAGAACTCAAGGCCCCCGGAAGTCCCTAACCCCCAGCGACAGGTGGCTGCCGGGCGCCGGCAGCGGCGCCCCGCCCAGGAAGAGACCGGACATTGGGAGGAGGAGACTTGGGGACAGCAGGACTGGGAGCAGGAGTGGCATGACCAGGAGTGGCAGGGCCAGGATTGGCAGGACGAGTGGTGGCGGGAGGATTGGAGGGGCCCATGGAGTGACTGGGCAGCGAGTCTTGGCCAGCAGGGCAGCAAAGGCAAAGGTGGATGGAGCTCCTGGCAGGCATGAGCCGAGTGCAGAAGCTTTGTGCAGCGAGCATGTCACATGTCACGCAGAATTTGCAGCAAGTTGCTAGACGTTGCCAGGAGAAAGGGAAGAGCCAGGAGAAAGGGAAGAGCCAGGAGAAAGGGAAGAGCCAGGAGAAAGGGAAGAACAAGTCGAAAGATTGGGGCCGTGAAAGCACAAAGGCGCAGCAACAGTGGGGGCCGTAGGCCACATCAGCGTGCCAATCTGTTGGCTTTATCTCTGTCATGACGGCTCGCAGTGGCTCGCAGTGAGGCCACCTCTCCGCCGACGCAAGTACAGCGATGAGGCAGTACCAGAAAAGCAGGGCCAGCATGCAGCTCGGGCAGGGTGGTGGCTGAAGCAGGTGACGATATCCTCTACGAGCTCCGGTTCCTCAAATTCACCGCCAAGGAGACAGGCGCGTTGCAGTAACAGGTCGTTGGCACCCCGAGAGCCCCTTCTAGCACCCTCTGGCAGCAAGGAGAAGGGCATGGGCAGAGGACCCGCCGCTTGAGTCTGTTGCAGTGTTGCCAGATGCGTGCAAGCTTCGCAGGACAGGGAAAAGCGGCCAGGGCAGCACTTCGCCAATTGATAGAGCAGCAGAAGCAGCAGGAGGCCCCATCGGCAGGCTGATTGGCACTCAATCCGTTGGGCAGATGCTGCAGGCGGACATCACGAACAGGGTGCGGCAGCGCCGTGAGGCACGCGGCCCGGAGGGCTCTGGCTGAGTTCAGTGGATGGACCGATCACGTCAGGGTCGCGGCTCTGTTCGACAGTGAGCGCAACGAGGCCGAGAATGCTGTCAACTGGACTGCCTTGCTTGTTTTCGCTTGCTTTCGCTGCTACGGCAGCCAACACCCCAGACATGTCCCAACAGATTCTGGACACACACGAAGGCGCAGCTAGGACATGTACCTGTAGCCCGGACACAGCCCAAACAGATTCCGGATACACCTCAAAGAAGGCCGGGGACACTTTTTTCTCACCTGGGGAACTTGTTCGATCCTTGAAAGGTGTGAATCGCAAACTTACCTACATTTGTCGGCAATTGCGCGCGTTTCTTAAGGAGCTCGCCTCGCTTATGTAGCATATGAACGCTCCGATGTTTGATGATCGCATTGGGTGCAGAGCCTTTCTGATTGAATCTTCGCGTTTGTTGCTGTCTGAGATTGGAGACGGCAGACGAGTCTTCAGTCATCGTGGTGAGGTCGGTCATCAGTCTCGTGTGCTCTGGTGAGTATGTGGCCTGTGTTAATTACAGTGAAGCCTTGTATCACGAAGCTTCTAGAAGAACTCGAAATCGTGCACCTATGCAATTTCACAGCACTTGGCCCTTAAGGTTTTTAACCAGTATTAACATGGGACCCTAATTTTGGAAAGTACCCACAGTGAGTACATTGCGTGCGGGCTGCCACGATAAGGATGGCTCGGTTCGACTGTCCAAGGCTATGGAAACGTTTAGGCTTTAGGGTCAAACTAGTTTGATACATGCTTCCACCCGAGCCCTTGTTTAGGGCTGTGAAGCCCATGCACTTAGGCTGTTGCAAAATGCATGTAAGGCGTGTCAAACACGTGTCGCGCGGTTATAGGGAAGGATACATGCTTCGTAGCAGGCGAAACTTCCCAAGGTATTTCATCAGTTTTCTTAATCTTCAGGCTGATAAGGCTTGCGGTTGTTACAGCTTTGCGGATGCCCAGCGTACCTATTTCCAGTCTTGCCCGCGTCGCATTCATGGCAGGATGGAGGCTTCTGTTGTTTTCCTTCCAGCACACTTTAGGCCCGCGAGTGGAAGACCTGAAGCGGGCCTGGAGGAATGATTTGCGTTCGATGTTGTCAATGTTTTTGGGCTATGAGTTCACATCCTTTTGTTTCGCGTCGACTGCCAGAGTTTGTCGAACATGTTGATGTGCTTGTCAACCATGGCCCGGATTTGCAGCGAGACAGGAGCGTCTACATGTGCTCCAGAGACCCTTGCCATTCCTAGGCCCCAACCAAGACCACACGGCACATTGCGGAGCTGTACAAGTACAATCCCACCCAGACTGTCGTCGCTAGACCTGTGGACTCCGGGGGATTAACACTGGGCTCCAGGCTCAATTTTGAAAGGACGCAGGAGCAAGGTGGGTTCCCTCTGATCAAGGTACCCCTTAGAACGTGAATTCTCAATTCCAAAGGAATCAACAACTTTTTCTGGAAGAATGCTTACAGGATCTTACAGGACACCTCGATGTCAAAAGCTCCTCAAACATGCGTGCTGCCACTTGAACCGCTACGCCGAGGCCTTGACTTGGGGACGTGGAGCGCTGCTCTATTCAACTCTATTCCAGAAAGTGCTATGGTCCACCCTTAAGTAGATAGAATATGGGGTATATGGGGATCTTATCAGAATATATATGAAGCCATATTCTATCTACTTAAGGGGGACCCTGAACATCCTGCAGAACAGTTCACTGCGTGCTTCGCGCACTTTGCGCAATTCGTGCTTCATTCCTTTTGCGCCATTATCGCGCTTTCTCTACTTAAGGGGGACGATGTGCCTGCTCAAACAGCCACACAGCTCGCGAGCACCGAGGAGCAGGCAGTTCTAAGCATGGGATTCCTCGGCCAACGGTTGCACGGTTTCGGGTTTAGGGCTTAAGGTTTAGGGTTAGGGTGGAATGGCCATTGCAACTGGAACACACGCGTATTCTCTGCGAACGCCACCTCAGTAGTTGAGTAGACAGTTTTTCAAGCTTTGAATGGCATATGACACTTCTATCACACGAACGTCACTTTATCTTCGGTCCTCCACTCTGTCAAAAGGGTCCTGCAAATCTTGCGAAGGCTAACATCACTCCGATCTGCTGCTGCTGAAGGGCAAGCTGCTGAGAAGTCATAAGCCCCAAACTCCATATGGCTAATCTGTTGATTGCTCGCATCATGATTGGATCCCGTTTGGAGGTCCCTTCAAAAAGTCATCATCTTCATGTAAGGGAAGGTGCACAGGTGGAACCTCATTGTGACAAATACCGCAGTTTCCCAAGATTCTCCCCCGAAGAACCATGCTTGAGACCCCTATAGCCTCTCCCGATTGCAAGCACGGTGCATCGCAGACGAGGCAAAGCAAACTAGAATCTTCCTGACGCGCGGCTGCGATGAAAAGTGTTCCAGAACTTGTCTTGAATGTTCTACCAGCTTTAATACGAGTGCTCGCCTTATTGCAGCCGATACTTTTGTTGCAGCTTTCCTATGGGACCCTGATTTGAGAAATCCACGGTTCAGAAGCTATTTGATGTCCACTCTCCCACAGCCTTTACGATTCAGTTAGTGCACATCTTCAAGTTAGTGGTGCATGAATGCAGGCATGCCCTTGCGCTTTGCGGCTCAGCTAGGCTTAGGATTGGGTTTGCCACTCCGCCTGTCTGCCGTTCTGCTCCCCTGCTTCAAAGAAAGCAGTTGCAGGCCAGGAAGGGGGTTTAGGGTTCAGGGTTCAGGGTTTAGGGTGTAGGGTGGAACATTACAATCTGATTGCGTCGGATTGTGGGTGGGTTGGTTAGCTCAATACTTGGCAAATTTCTTGTGACGAAGGGGCATTGTAAGAGAACAGCATTGGGACTTCAGGGTTTGCAAACAATCGACTGAACCTGACATGTGCTTCTTGTTGAAGCATGCCCTCGCATCGCCTCAGCCTAAGCGTTGCCTCCCTGAACTTCCAACAACCCCGAAACATCAAACCATGAAGCTGCGATGCTGTGAAACTTGCAATCGGGAGCTTTAAGCCCTCAATCTTGACTATATTGGTATTTCAACAAATTAAGGGCTCCCTTTGGGGTTCCTATCATGAAGATCGTGGTGTTTAAGAGTCCCTTTGAGGGTCCCTTAAGAATGGAAACTACCATCTGTTCCAAACCCTAAGCCCTGAATTTTACACCCTACCATAAATGGCTATTTCCAGAGGAAGGCGCAATGGAGGCGACCGAGACGGACCCCAGCAAGTTTATGCCCAACAGCACGTGGGCCGCTCAATCTCAGGGCATACAATGTCCTTTGAAAAGGGTCGATCTGGATTTACAGATTCGTCTGGCGGAGGGTGAAGAGTTCCGCGGGACCGCTGACATTACGCGAATCCCTGAAGGTGTAGCGGTTCAGGGGTTTTGGGTTTTTAGGGTTCAGGTGTAGAGATGATTTCTAGGCTTTATACAAGAATTGCATGTGCTTGTAGCGAGCATGTTGTTTCGTTATCAAAGTTGCGATTGCATAGGTCTCATGCTTGGTTCATTTGAGGACCATGAAGCAAGCCAGGGCCGGCCTAGTTTGTATATCATGCAAAGGGGGTTGCAGAATGGGGTGCATGGCTATGATTGTTTAGTTGTGCGAAAAGTACATTGACTGTGCATTTGTCAGGTGATAGAAGAAACTTGGGGCCGTTGCTGAAGAGTGCGAGTACACGACTTGTCTTTGCTGAGGTCGAGTAGTGGAGAGCCTCAAGCGCTTACCCTTCATTGGACCTTGGGCACCAACAAGGACGCCAAGAGTTTGCTCACATGTTGATCTGTTCTCGGGTGCAGGTTCGGGCATTTTGGAAGTGGTTGGTCACATAGGCATGTCCAAGTCGGCAATGAGATTCATTGATCCACAGATGCTTTCCAAAGCTCTTGATTATGCTTTTGCAGTGAACTGGCGTACTCTTTGATGCTGTGGTTTTGAACGGCTGCGTGCTGCAGCCATCTACAACAGCCTCTCTTACTTGCAGATTTTGCATTCTTGCCATTCTTGCAGAAGAACACTCAGTCTGTAAATCACCACTAAATTCTACGGTTTTGCGCTGGCTTCTTATGCATCGGCAGGATGTCGTTGGTGGCGTGCACAACCTTTCAGATGCGGAGTCCTCTGACATGTTCTACGCCGCCGCCCACACGGGCGTCATCTTTGACTACAATACTGGGGTGCGGCTGACTTGTTTTGATTTTGGCCTGTTTTTTTGACCAGCTTGCGAACCAGCTTGGCATGCTTGAGCAGATGAACCTGCTACTAGTGAGTTGTCATACCCTCAAACATCCATCCTGACTCTAAAAACTAGACAGGGGGCACTGAAGACCTCTGGGGGCATGTAGGGACCATGAGGGCATTATGTGGGGTCTTTATTGGGAAAATTGTGCGTTGTTTTGACGACTCCTACCATAAACCCCGAACCCTAAGCCCTTAACCCCATACCCTGAACCCCAAACCTAAACCCTAAACCCCATACCCAAAATACAAACCTTAAACTCAAAGCCCCAAACCCTGAACCCAAACCCTAAACCCTAAACCCTAAACCCCTAAACCCCCTAAACCTCCCAAACCCTGGGCCAGGTCCAAAGGCTCCTGCAAGGCCACGTGAACCCCATCTCTGCCACCGCCGTCTCAAAGGCCTAGGGTTTAGGGTTTAGGGTTTAGGGTTGGGGGTTTAGGGGTTTAGGGTTTAGGGGTTTAGGGTTTAGGGGTTTAGGGTTTAGGGGTTTAGGAGTGTAATGTTCAGGGTGTAGGTTGAGATGGGTTTAGGTTCAAGCAATATCTACCCTAAACCCTAGACCCTAAACTAGGGTGTAGGGTTTAGGCTTGAAGGTTGTGATGTTTGGGGCTTAGGCTTCTGTAAGAACCGTTTTGGTGCGTTTGCGGCAAAGCTTGTTCACAACAAAATGGTAGAGGCGTGTATCAGGGAAGCCGTCCTACTAAGCCGGTGGAAATGGCGGTCTGGGGGTTTAGGCTTTAGGGTCTAGAGTGCAAAGGCAAAGCATGCTAACTAGCGGATTCCAAGAGAGTTGTGGTCTAGGTGTAGTGTGCGCGCGTAGCGATCGGCAGTTTAGTTTTGATGGGTTGTAGATCTGCGTTCGGGGCTTCAAGACTTAGAGTTTCGTGATTTTGGGGAGAGTGGCAAAACTGCACTCCCTAAACCTTAAACCCCAAGCGCGGCAGCGCGACAGCCTTGCCTACAGAGGGCCGGGGGGCTTCTTGAACAGCAAGCTTACTTTTTCACATGCTGCATGCAGGAAATGCCCCGCTACAAACTGCCCATGATTGTTGATAGGTTGCCCATGAAAATGGCGTTGAACCATGGATTAGTGCTAAATGAGAACCCTACGCATTTTCATCATTGACTTGAGCTAATTCGGAGCGCGAATATCATGCTGTGGGCTCAGATGCTTGCTGACTGAAATCTTCTAATCGTAAGCATTCCGTGAGAACGGCAGATTATGTCGCAGAAGGAGGCACCCCTGAAGCAGAGGGTGTAGGGATTCGGCGCGTTAAACCATCAAGAGAGGACTCCTGTCTACATAGGGAATGAAGTGGCAGCCTGATGCTGTACCACCCCCAACCCAAAAACGAACAACTCACGCTGTGGGGAGGGGGGACACATCAAGCCAACATCCTTGAAGGCATGGCTTGTGTTTAGATGTAGGGTCTAGGGCATGGAAGAGTGGATATTACAAGCATATATGATATGATCAAGATACTATGTCGGCTCTGTGTTTAGGAAGGGCTTTGATATGCAAGAGTGGAGATATCAGCTGGGACAGCCCTTGCAAAGGACAAGAAGTGGATTGTGACGGCCGACACTGGACCGGACAGCATGATGGTTGTTTGGGAGCGTGAGCCGAGGGCTGAGAGAGAAGTTTGAACAAGGGTCTTTATGAGGATAGCCTAAATTCTGGTATGCTGTCTGAACTTTCCAAAAATCTTTCTAGGATAGTCTGGAGGATCATGTTCATGGATAGCTGTACCAAAGTCTGCCTGGACCTCATTATTTACTCTATACCCATATTATGGTACTTGGACTGAGTTCCTGAACAGCAACCCAGAAAAATTCTTCTGCCCTCCATTAGATTCAGATGACCCAGCACTCCACAAGCCCACGCCGGCCATGAAATAGCTAGGCTTTGTCGTGGAGAGACGATTTATTACATGGAGATTTCGACAATCAGGGCAAATGGGGAAGATTTGGCACAGAATCCAGAGATTATGCACAAAGCTCATCACATCAACCTCTGGAAGCCTTTTTACATGTTCCTTTCATGCATCTTGTAACCACTATTATGGGCTATGAGACCTTAAGGGTACCTGAATTTACCATTGCCAGGCTCCTAATAGGGAATTTTAGGGAATCCCTATATAACCCCCATATATAATTTATTCACATATTCCCTACTAACCACCAGTAAGTTTCAAGCATCTTGCAACCCGCTTGAACCGGCTTGACCGAGGTCCGGAACTCCGGTAAAAACGTTCTTCAACCCGCATCCGTGCGCCGATGACTGTTTATAAATAGTATATGGCTTTGGCTACATTATCATAAAATCCCTATTACCCCATATTCTATCTACTTAAGGGGGACTCTAATTGTGTTTGTGCTGGATTGTGGGAGAGACCTTTACTGCATCAAGCGTATCGCGGGAAGTAACTAACTGTGTACTGTTCAGGGTCACAGCAGGAGTAAGGTACGCCAATATGCTGACGTACCCTTTAGCTTCTGTTTGGACGCTGCAGAAGGACAGTGTTTGAATAGCGCTGACAGTTTGCGTCTCTGCCGGCAGGTATGGTGTTCATGCCTTAGACATTGCGCCCAAGCTGCAGTACCTGGTGACGCTTTCTGCGCCCTTGCCTTATCCCTGAGGTTCTTGAATAACCTTTTCTATTCCATAAGTAGTTAAAACTAATCGAGACGCTCATGTCTTATTGTAACCCAACAACACTTTAATTTCCAGAATTTCCAGTCTCCACGGAGTCACATTTGCGATTGGGAGTTGGCTTACTGGTCAGTCTTTGTAGTGCTTCTGGGGGAAGGAGAAATCAAGGAGTTTTAGTTGCAACTGCCTAGCTAGTAGCATGCCTGCTACTTGCCAGCCCATCAAGCACTCGAAAGTCACAGCCAAAAAAGCGCCTCAACGGTTGACTCTCGTCTGCCTGAACAGGACAGCAAAGGTCTGCAGCAGGACCTCGTGAGGTCCCAGTATCCTCGTGCCCATAAAATAATGTGAAAACAAGGCTGTACCACGATGGGCTATTAGATCTTAAGGGTACCTTCATCTACCCTTACTAGGGTCCTAATCGAGACTTTTAGGGTCCAATAGCCCATAGTGGTATCCCATCAGGTTGGCGAGTGCATGTGTCGACAACATGCGGCTGGGTTGTACGCCCCAAATCAAACGCGGAAGTGCAGCCTTTGGAGCTTGGATGGAGGTAGGAGATGAATAAGCTTTGACACTATAATGTACCATAATATCCTATATTATATTCTATTTCACTATGTTAAACTACATTTTACTATATTCCCTGCACCACACATTTGTACCTGTTAAGGCCACCCACCTCAGTTGCTCACGCGGCTTCTTTCCACTTCACAATTCAAGCCTTGCCCCTAAGTGATAGTTTGCCAAAAATGAGGGGACCCCAATGTAGACCCCAATATACTATAATCATCTTTATGAGGACCCCCAAAAACGTACCCCTAATTTCAGAAAACTCCCAAGTCCCGGTGATTAAGCCCCGAGCTCCAGGCCCATACCCAGCAGTGACCCAATGGCATCCACAGCTGGCCAGGCAGATTAGCCACTATGGGCTATTAGACCTTAAGGGTATGGGTTTAGGATTTAGGGTTTAGGGTTTAGGGATCTACCCTTAATAGGGTCCTAATAGGGAATTTTAGGGTCTAACCGTAGTGGTGCCGGGATTTCTTGGAACGTCAGGTGTAGAGGTTGAACAGCTTATATAGGGCTTATATTGGGTTATATAAGGGTTATATAGGGGTTATGTAGAGGTTATATAGGGTCTAGAACCGTAACACTTAAATACTCTGGAGTAGCTGCAGTTTGGGTCTAGGGTTGGTTAAGGGATGTTGGCGCCCAGGCCCCTTTTGAGATGGTTCATAGGTTAGCCAGGGTTTGTGGGTAAGGAACCCTTGTTCCGCTATATGGGGCTTCTTTTGGGTTACATACTCCAAATAGGTATAGAGCAGACGAAAGAGACCATAAAGTAATTAGGTTTGCGTTGGAATGGCAATTCCTACAATGCCATGTAGGAACTATTAGGTTATATGTGAACCGATGAAACAGACCACTGTCCAGGGTGGTTCAGAAGGGTTCAGGGTTGATTGCGAGAGTTTTGGGCGTCGTAGACTTTTCTGAGGGGCCATGTTCAAGGATCTGAAGATGTTGAGGGTGGCATTGGGAACTAGCCAGTACTTAAAGGTAGAAGGCTTGACATTCTCTTGGGTGAAGACCCTATAAGGCACAGGTCTGGGCCGGGGTTTGGGTAGAGACGTGGCACTTGGGTCGTGGGGTGTAGGATTCCCCTAGGTGAAGAGTGCTGTCCTGTTCCTACTAATGACTAAGCCATGAGACGTCTTTTCTGCATTGCTTCATGTAGCATTGAATTATGTTGGATCAGGATATAGTCCCCTTAAGTAGATAGAGTATGGGGTATATGGGGATCTCATTCTAATGTACCCAAAGCCATATTCTATCCACTTAAGCGGGACTATATAGTTCGTCCAGGTTGGTCTGAGAACAGGGCCTTCCTTGTACCTCCCGGGTAAATCCTAAACCCTAAATCCTAAACCCTAAACTCCTAAACCTACGGTTTAGGGTTTAGGGTTCAGGGGCCCCATCCTCAGGGACTCTGGTGGTCTTCCGCCCATCCTCCCGTCGTTGCTACTTCGAGTATTTTCCAATAGTAGGGTCCCGGTATATGCACCCTCATGTCACTAGAATTCCGTCGGGACTTCATTGGGAGGCCTTGTCATACGCGAGTTCAAATTTCCTGTTATCCTTGTTCTCACTCCGTTCTCTCCAACCTGATACCCTGTTCTTATGTGAGCCATAGTCTAAACTCCTAGTATCCAGTTTAATAAGCCCTATAGTAGTCCCTTATACAATCCCCCATATAACACCCCCTTTCAGGAGTTTAGACCCTAAACCCTCAACCCTATACAATCCCCTATATATCCACCCTTAAAGGAGTTTGGACTACCGTTCTTGTGTGATGTCCCGCAGCGATTTGGCTTTTGGCAGAGCGGGGGCTCGGGTCCATCCGCCGCCAGGACGGCTGTGGGGCTTTTCTTCAGAATATTTCAGAGATCACAGGGGCTATTTATCCATCTATCTATCTATATATATATCTATATTCAGATATAGATAGAGATGGGTAGATAGATATGTAGATATGTAGATATGATATGTATATATATATATAGGTATATAGATACACGGACAGATAGATAGATTAGACGTAGCATATAGGAAGCAGCCAAGCCTCCAGGCACCAGGGTCTGGCATGAAGGAACACATGGATCACGGGCATAGTAGGTTGGCTAAAAGTTAGGTTCGGCTTTTTGAGTTTGGAGTTTTGGAAGTTTAGAGCTTGGGGTTAGGAATTTTGGGATAGACGGTTGGGGGGTTTGGGAAGATACTGCCATGCCGCAGACATTGCTTGGGATCCAAACCCTCAACCGTCTTGCTACGAGGAGTGGGCCTCGGCCCGGGGGCCGTGGGAAAGATGGCAGGCTGCTTCCGTGGCAGACGCGTTTAGAGAGTTGTTTAGAGTAATCTTTAGGGGGGGTGTCTACAAGGATTATACAGGTTGGGATGAGGGGTTGGGGTTTGGGGTTTAGGGCTTAGGGTTTGGTGAGTTGAACGAGGGTTTAGGGTTACGGTTAGGGATCAGGGTTAGGGATAGGGTTTTTGAGGCTTCGAGTTTGCAGAGTTGTATGCGGGTTTGGGGTTTGGGGCTTAGGAGTTGGTGAGCTGAATTCGGGGTCTTAAGGGCTTTGAGGGTCGCAACATCTCCGGCTGTCTCGGATGTAGAAGACGCGGATCATTTGGGGGTTAGCTTGGAGGTAATACCGATTTTCATGGGGGGCTCTTATGGAGACATGCTGCAGAAGGGCTAAGGGACATGGAGACCTGTGTCGCGGAAGCATGAAGGAACTACATTTGGGTTGGGGGCGATGGAGGTATCTTCATGCCGTGTAAGGCGCGTAATCCCAAGCCTCTCAAATGCTGGGTTTGAAAGTAGGGCTCTCGCGTGTGTGGCACCTTTCAAATCGATTCCTGTACGGCTATTTGTCAGAATAATCCGTATAGAAAGTCAAACAGTGACCCCGATAATCCACTTTTAATCCCTGTACGTCCCTGGGGGTCTCCCCCATGGATCAACAAGGAGATGGGTGAATGGTCATCAAACCTACACTTGAAGAGGACCCCGAACAAAGATGAAACAAGTGTTCTTGTCCTCACGGACACTGGGGTCTTTGCTTGAAGGTCCTTAAGCTCTGAGGCGTTCTCGAGACGCAGCTACTTCCAAGCTGTCACGGACCAAACCCTAAATCTCTGCACCCTGGAATCCTGATCTCTTGGCGTCATACGGCGTAGGAATCCCTACCGTATTCCTTAACCCTGAAACAAGAAGACTTGTTGTGGGGAGCCTCAAACCTCTGAAGCTCAAAAACCAAATCATCTCGGAGAGGGAGCTTTGCATAGTCCCTGTGGCTTCTGTCATCCCTCTCTCCAAACCCCTAAGCAAGGGACTCCCCTAAAACCTCATGTTCTACGCCCTTAACTCCGCAACTTGAATCCTGAGCCTTACCACTATGGGCTATTAGACCCTAGAATTCCTTCTTAGGCCCCTATTAAGGGTAGATTCAGGTACCCTTAAGGTCTAATAGCCCATATAATGGTTAATCATTCTTCCCAAACCCTAAACCCTAATCATTCTGAAAGCCCTGATTCCCACAATGCCCGCAGATGGGATGCTGCGCTCCCCGACCTTCTTGGTCGGGGCAGAAAGGCCATTGCTGTTTAGGTTTAAGGGCTTTAGGGTTAAGGGTTTAAGGGTTTAGGGGTATGGGTTTACGTAGGGTTTAGGGTGTATGTGAATGAAAAGCATCAACCCAAAAAACACCCTTCCGAACACTTCAGCAGGGTTTGTTCGTTGGGCCTTGGCCCATTCATTTCCTCAAGTGCATGCCCAGAGAAAGCGTTTTTTTTTGAACATTCAGAGGAGGTTCTGGGAGCATGTCAGAAAGCATTCGTGCTCTTGTGCAGAGTTTGGGTTTAATGAGGGCTCGGCAGGGTATGGTTTACACTGGTTAGCAGCATTGCCTCTGCAGGCAGAGAAAGAACTTGGATGAGTTCAAGCGCCGTGAGCAACAGCTAGCAGAGGCGACCATGTGCTTGTAAACGTTGTCATCCCACATTAAGGCTTAGACTTAGGTGTTTGAGGCTGGGTGGCTAGACTTCCGTGTGAGGATGTAGGAGCATTCAACGCATGGGGTTCAACTGTATTGGGGTTTGCTTTTGTGGCATGAACCGTAGGGAAGTTCCGTTTTGATCTAGAGTCCAGCTTCACCCTAAGCCCTAAGCGCTGCATTATAAATAGACTTTGTAGCCGCATCCTGCGATGCAGGATACTGTCGATTACAAAAATCCTGCATGACCACTTAGGGTCATGCAGGATTTTTATTACCCGCCGTAGTGCAGCTTGTTGTCTCTCTCTCTCTCTCCGTGGTTGAGTTTGGGAATATATGGGAGGTAACGAGAGCCCCAACACGCCTTCGCAATCCCAATTTAGGGCCCTTGCTAGAGTGGCGGACTGGCTTGAACTGTTTGGGACCCCTGGTTCTGATACTAATACCATGTTCTGGCACAGCCCTATATAGGGTCCAAAATGATGTTGTATGAGCACCACACATAGGTACATACCCAGTCAGGGATAAAACCAAGGCAACTCTGTCATCCGCTTGCCTTAAGCCCCACCCTAAACCCTAAACCCTAAACCCTAAACCCTAAACTACCCTAAACCCTAAACCCTAGACCCTAAACCCTAAACCCTAAACCTCAAACCTTTAGCACTAACCCAAGCCGGAACATGTACTTACGTAGTTGTCAGGTGGCCTCTGCTCTGAGAGCCTCCCGAAAACTTGCTGGTTGTTATCAGGAAATGAAGGAGTGGACAAGACAAAGGAATTCTTTACCTAGATACCCCAGTAGTACCCTTTTGCCCTTTTTATTTTGGGGTCTCCTTATTAAAGCTGAAGAGTAGGAAAAGGGTACCCTTATATTTAACAGGTTACTGGGGAACCTAGTCACATCATTCGGGATGACATAGGGACTGATTCAGGGATCTACTCTGCCATTCCCTACAAGCAGCCAGCAAGAAAAGAGCGCCCGCAGCAGGCATACCACAAGAACAAGCCCCTGTGCTTCAACGCCTGCTCCTACCAGAAGACGCATCCTGTGAAAGCTCAGAAGGGGCACAAGGAACTGGTGGAAACCGCTTATTTGAGGTATATACTTGAAGTCATGTAGGGAATCCCAGTATAGTTTAGTGTATTTATCGGAAGCCAGATAGGAATCTTAACATGCTTGAGGGCAGATGTCTTGAGTGTGGCGTTTTGGAAGTTCTGGTTGCGAGCTCTCCCTAAACCCCAACCCCGACTCTTAGGATTTAGGCAATGGATGTAACGTTCAGGCTTGCGGCTTTGGTGCGAAGGGTTTAGGGTTCAAGGTGTGGGGTTCAGGTCTTGAGGGTTTATACTAAAGGGTCGGGGGCTTCGGGGCTTTCCCCGAAATGGAATGGGTGTTTGTCATGATTATGGTGACTTTTCCAGGTCACTAGAATGCCCTAGAGCCTAAAGACTAGGGGCCATAATACTTTCAGGCTCTGGGGGCCCTGAATTCTGAGTTTTCCACTTGATTCTCCATTATAGTAGGTACCTCTAATTTGGGAAATCCCCAAGTCCCGGTGATTAAGCCCTAAACCCTAAACTCTAAACCCTAAACCCTAAACCCTCAACCCTCAACCCTAAACCCTAAACCCTAAACCCAAATCTGTGGCAGGATGCAGATGCCTGCTTGACAGTGCCCCTCGTGCTCGGAGTGGCGGATGGCGTCTCGCAAATCGAGGACTGCACGGGATGCCACTACGGGCTATTCGGCCCTAAAATTCCCTATTAGGACCCTATTAAGGGCAGATTAAGGTACCCTTAAGGTCTAATAGCCCATAGTGGTCTTTTTGTCTTTCCTGTATTCCCATGGTTGATGGTATAACTCCCGCATAACGTTGTTCTAGTGCAGGATGTCTTTCCGGGTGTATCGCAGTTTTCAAAGAAGTGGCCTGAACAGGGCAACCGTCGACTCAACATATGAGCTGTACTCTAAACCCTTTAAAAGGGGGTTATATAGGGGATTATATAGGGGACTACCATAGGGGTTATTAAGGGGGAAACTAGGAGTTTAGACTCTAGCTCATATAGGCTTCCTTGCCTATCTGCCCCAAAAAGAGAAACCAACCTCGCGCCATTCCCTCAAAGTCATGCTCAAACTTGAGAATCGGGTCCCCCTAAAGCAGATAGAATATGGGGTACATGGGGATCTTCTTAGAATATATTGAAAGCCATATTCTATCTATTTCAGGGGGACTATTTCTTTGGGGGGGGATTCCGGGCGGAATCATTCATTTCTAGAGGAGACTTATCAAGTTGATATGAAGATCTTTGTTCGTTTTCGTGGAAACTGTTTCTGCAAGGGGTTCGACCTGAAGGATCCATCATTTTTCCCTCGTTCTAGTTTTGACCTCAAGCGTCAAGCTCTTATTTTGGTGGAAAAGCAAGAAGGTCTGGTGCAGAATTGTAGTCACCCTCCGCTGGACTTGTAAAGTTCACCCAGCTATGCGTAGGGTTATTTGCGAGGTTGAAAGCAGTTATTAAGTCCCGTGAACTTTCAGGTAGGTTCACTACCACACTCTGGTTCCGATAGGGTCATGTAGAATTTCATCTGCCAATCCCATGGTCTGTTGGCATGGTAGACGTCTCATTCGACTAGAAATGTTCATTAACCCTTGAGAAAAAACACCCCTAATGTCAAGCTTTTTTTTTTTTTAATAACAGACCTCATATGACATTTCATATCAGGGGTTGGCGGGTGTTTCAGTCTGGGAGGGAGGAGGGTGACTATGTTGGTATGGTATGTGTCTGCTGAGTCTAGGAATATCAATCTGCTGGAGAACTGATTTGGCCCGGGGGTTGAGGGTTCGCAGAGAGGCTGTCATGGTGCTCGTTAAGGCTTACTCACCCAATAACCTTACTGGTGGTTACTGATTCTTATGAGGCATTGTCTAGGCCCTGAGACTTGAGATCCCTTGTTTGAGAAATTTGTTGGAACCGTCTGCAAAGTCTGCCAAAGCAGTGCCATGTTTACAACAACTGCTCTCAGTTGATGTTGTCAAGTTCTAAACCCTGAGCTCGAACCCACCAGAATGTTTCGATGGCTGTGGCAAGAGCCCTCAGATGAGTGAAAGGACTTTGGCATTGATGCCTCCATGCTGCCGAATGAGCTTCTGAAGGCGTGGTTGAAGCACGGAGGTTTTGGGGGGTCTCGGGTTCACCGGAGCGCTCACAAATTGGCTTGCCATTTCGTGTTGTAGTTCTGACAACGGGCGTGTGGAGAGTAGGGCTTTGGGAGTTGCGACCGTCAGCTCGGCTATGTTAGGTTCAGGAACCGGGGGATATTGAGTAGGGTGGCAGGTACAGCGCTCAGGAGTCCAGGATTTCGACATGAAAGTGTCTGATTTGGAAGTCTTAGTCATGGTATGTACCCCAAGCTGGCCGTCTAAGCCTTAATCCTGAACCCCCCCCCCTATGCCCTGTTCGTGGAAGGCTGATTTTTTACAGGGCCCTGTAAGAGACGGGTCCCCTGTGCCAGCAACAGAAGGAATGCCAATGTATGGCATCCTCGGCTTGGCGAAATCTTTTTCTTGCTAATCCCATCCTCCCAGCCTCCAAGAACACCCCCTGCCCACCCCCAAACAACAACCAGTATAACGGAGTTTGAATTTCAGGGGAGGGAGCGCATCGCTATGTTGGTACATCTCTGCACCCTAAAACTTTATGTGCTATTAGACCCTAAAATTCCCAACTAGTACCCAAATAAGGGTAGATTAAGGTTCCCTTGAGGTCTAATAGCCAATGATGGTTAATCATTCTTCCTAAACCTTAACCCTGAACCCTAAACCCTGAACCCTAAGCCCTAAATCCTAAACCCTAAACCCTAATCCCCCCAACCATCGTGGAACCCTTTCCTCTGATGTCTTGAGATGCCGGGCAGGTAGTGGAGCAGTTGGGCATGCATCAGCTCCTTGGAGCTGAGGTCAGTTCATCGTTTAGGGCTTAGGGTTCAGGGCTTAGGGCTTAGGGTTTAGGGTTTAGGGTTTAGGGCTTAGGTTTCAGGGTTCAGGGTTCAGGGTTCAGGGTTGAAGGTTTAGGGTTTAGGGTTTAGGATACGGTCTCTATGGGGTTTACTACGGTTTGGGGTGGGTAGTAGGGAATGAAGGAATGGGGTGCGGGGACTGTTAAGACTAAGAGTTTAGCATGTGTTGTTTGTGCATTGAGGCTTGGGTTTGAGATTGACAGCCTTGCGCGGGCCTGGTGTGTTGCGGGTTTTATCAGGTGCTTAGCCTTTTTGGGTTTACCTTTCCACGGAATCCTCTGTTAAAACCTTGATGCACGTGCACTACGCATACTTTGGTTAAAGAAAGGCCTCACTTACCCCTAAGCCCTAACCTGATATAATAAAAGTCGTGGGGATAAAGGCCTCCTACCATTCCCAAATCCCCAACGTTGAGGTATACAACAGAGCTGCTAGACCCACATTACCATCATACTCCCTGAGCGATTCCCAGTTCAAGATGATGCAAGAAGTATTCTGCGCACCAAGGTCTGAAATCTTCCATTCTGTGGTTTTGGTCCCGCTCAAGGATAGGATATTCAGCTAGGGTTGAAGACATGATATGCAGCTTCCGTATTGGGTTGAAACCATGAGTGAGCAATACTTTCCTCACATTTTCGACCCTTGGCACCCCATTGGAAGTACACCCTCATATACGGACAGCTGAGAAACCCAACAGCCGGGCAGACACCAAAGTGCGCCCACTTGCACGCGTGGCCCTAGCAAAAAAACCGAAATAGTAGTTTCCACTTACTTCTTCATTATCCCTATTTTGTCCGTACATATCTCGAGAATATTCTAAACACATCAATCTACTCCCAATATGTTCATCTTGAACGTGTGGCAGAGTCCAAGAAGTTTAGGTCTTCTATGCTTGCTTTGGGAGGTTTAACTGGCTTATTTAAGGATAAGAAAGGGGTATGTAGGTATGGAAAAGTGAATGGAAACTACTGTTTAGGGTTTCAAGGATTAGGGTTGAGGGGTAGAGGGATCTGTAGCCCAACAATGGAGAAGCAATTGGAAAGACTACAGAACATGAAATGGTCAGTGGGTTCGTATAGTAGGTTGTAGGGATCAGAGTTTTCCCCAAATAGGGATAACTTTTTTTGGCGTCCCTATAATAAGGATTGTAGTGTTTAGGGGTCCTGCATTGGGGTCAGCCTATCTATGGAAACTACGATAGCTCTCAATTCCCCTGTCCATAGAGCCTTGCGTCCACCTGGATTGTGCGGGTTGCATACAGTATCTACCTTCCCTCAACTTACGACCGCGGTCCTTTAAGCAAGGCTGCATTATGACTTTCACGTTTGAAGCGAGGCTGATCCCTGGAGTGAAGCTGCCGGCCGCGGACACGTGCCTGGGCTTCGCTGTTGACACGCTCTTGCTGGTGGGTATTCGGGAACGGAGGAACCCCAGTGCCAAAGGTATTGAAGAGATTGGTTGCAAGGACAAATAAGGATGCCTTGCTTGTTTTTCATATCATGTGCACGTGGGGAGTGCAACGGGATAGTGCAGTCCCTAAGCCCTTAACCCTAACGCTTAGACCCTGAACCGGTAATCGTGCTGTACTCCAAGGACCTCGAGCACTGTAATGTCTAGCATGCTCAAGCTCCGCGCAGTACGGGATCGCTTGCATCAGCAACACATACAGCCAGCCCCATGAACCCACACAGCTGAGCCTTAAACTATACATGACCAGACCCCAACCATAAACCCCAAGCCCGAAGCCTTAACATTCAGACATGATACGGGGGGTCCTCAGAGACCTATATCGAGGTACTCACAAGGAAACCGACCCCGAACCCAAAAAACCCAAACCCCAAAGCTCCGAAACCCCGAGCTCTTTTAGTCACGGCTGCAAGAGTACCCATTATCCAATCATAGACCACCTGTAGACCCTCACGTCCCTGGTTATAAGTGGGTAGGTTATCATGGCCCATGGACCTTCCAGTCAATCCTTGCCTCTTAAGCTTGTAGCCCTAAAGCTGGATTGTTAAGCCCTTAAATCCAAACCACCCAACCATGAAACCCTCAACGCCCTCAGAGCCCTAAACCCTAAATTTGACCCAAATCCTAAACCCTAAACCCCTAAACCCTAAATCTTACACCCTAAACCCCTAAACCCTAAACCCTGATTCTTACATAACCCCTACACCCTTTTCAAGGCATCCCTTGCCTAGGGATGGACCATCATCTCTAGGGCTCAGGGTTTCGTCCTTTACTTACTATGGCCATAGCCTATAAAAAATCAGAAATCTTTGTCCCAAAATCCCAAAAACCCTAAACCCCAAATCCCATAAGTTTTTAAAGCCAGATTTTCATACATAACCCATGCAACCCCTTAATGGGATCGGGATGCCAAGCCCAGGTATCGGGGGCCGGTTTCAATGCTCCGCCGGGCCTTTGAGGCGACCGAGAGCTTGGGCTCCCTCACCGTGGCCGGGCATTTTTGGATCCCACCAAGGGAGTTTAGGGATTGGGCACCCATTTGGTTGTTGAAGATTCTGGGTTTAGGGGTTTAGGGTTCAGGGATAGGCTTATGTGGGGTTACATAGGGTTACGTGGCTGGGCAATGTTTGGATTCCATTCCTGGGCTTATCGGAAAAGAACATGCAATGTCGCTGTTAGGGGTTTGGGTCTCAGAGTGGTTGAAGGGAAAAGCAAATGTAGAACCCTAAGCCCGAAACCCGATCCCTTCAAGGGATGTAGCATTTGAGGTTTAGGGGTGTAGGGGTTAAGGGTGAAGGACATAGTGTTGGGCATGGGATCTCATTAAAGTTAAACGGTTGTAGGGGTTATATAGGGAGATCAGGGTTTGGGGTTTAGGGTTTGGGCTTCCTCGGTTGAAGGGCGTTGGGAGCTTTTTTTTTTTTGTTGCAATTTTGGTTTAAGTGAAGTTGCATGGGGGCTTAGGATTTCTGAGTTATGGGCCCTTAGGGGAGTAGAAAGGGATCATGCATGGAATGGTGGCTGTAGCTGGGTTTCCAGGGTCCGTGGCTTCAGGGTTTGCGGCTTTGGGGTTTTGGAGGGTATAGGGGTCTCCGATGTTGGTGGCCTTTTTGAGCTGACCGTGATTCTTGGGGCAGGTTTTCTATTCTTGCATGTGTTCCTAAATGTCGTAGTCTTCCGTTTCTTTACAGTCAAGACATTGCTGCTTCGAGAGCAGGAAAAGAAAGAGGGACGAGGAGCAGATTACGTAAGTTTTAGTGCATGAGGTTTCCAATGACATGAGTGTGTCTCAAGCAGTATCGCATTTCTTCTAGAGACATTAGAGTTCTGTCATGTATACCCAAATGCGATGATGCTCAATGTTGGCATTCCCAGAGCAGGGCTACCTAGTTCTTGCAAACCCGATTTATCCTGACATACATCCTTATCTCATTATTTCCTGTATATCATCACATGGACCCTTTAGCCAAGATGTCTGTTTATTTTGGAAAGGCCCGGGAGGCAGTTAGCCTACAGGATAGCGTAGGTTTCAGGCCTGACAGTCATAGTTGGGTCAATAGTCCCCATTAAGTAGATAGAATACGGGGTATATAGGGCTCTTTTTTGAGCATACCCAAAGCCATATTCTATCTACTGAAGGGGGACTATGGGGTTATAGGGTTTAGGGATCGAGGGCTTGAGGCTTGAGGTTCAGGGAAGAGTTTCGGCCCTCAGGCTACTCCTTTGTTATTGCTGTTACTCTTATTGCTTGTCGTAACGTTGCTGCTTCACGATCTTCATAGATCAAGCAGTTCTGTTCCCGTTCCTCAGCTTGTCTTTGTTCTTCTTTTGACGCTGGTTGTGTATCTCACCGGTGCCCTGACCAGTAGGCTTTCGGTTGAAGACGGTTGTTCAAAGGAACAGGAAGTCTCTAGTTCATGAACAAAAGCGATATTCTGCTGCAAGCAGCCAGGCTGCATTCAAATTTTGACCGATCTTTAAAGTCTGGCTTGTCAAGGGTCGGTTTTTTGAAGCTAGCTACTTCTAAAGCCTGTTCGTAGCCTAGCCCAGGAATGTGGTTATGGCATCACATGAGCCTGCTAGTCTACATGAGGTGAGTTTTCCATGGAAATGTGATGTAAGCAGAGGGGGAACCTCAGAACAGCAAGGCTTCTGCAACCACACGTGCAAGACCCGCTTCCTTCTACATGATGATAGAAGATTATGCAAGGATTATGGACAGATAATAAGGGGGTCATACATTCAAACCTAGGGCTCTACGGGATATGCAGGATAATGCAGGGAAGCCTCCTGCACCGAAGCCCAATCAAGGTGGTTCTGGCCGTCATGGACAATAGCACTCGCATACACGGCAAGCTGCATCCCATGATAGCGATCATCACCATAGGCGACTGCGAGCTGATCGTGCTTCGGAGAGTCACTGGGTTTGCGGTTTAGGGTTTAGAGGGTCAGTTTCACGGTACAGGGATCAGACGATCCATGCCTTATTTCAACATCCCGCTGCTGTATTGTACTTGGGTGTAATCTGTGAGGGGGACTTTACCAGCAGATGGAAGGAAGGGGATGATTATTATAAGCGAATGCTAAAAAGGTTATGACGAGTCTCTTTAGTTCTTGATTTGTTTCTTCTTGAAGTCGCAGGCGCATGTTCTATGCACGGATGGATGCTCCCTTGTACAAGGCTCAATTTCAGAGATAGCAGTGGCGCTTAGTCCGCTCAAGCCTCAAACCTTGAACTCAACATGTCGCAAGTGCCACCATGGGCTATTAGATCTTAAGGGTCCCTCAATCTACCCTTATTAGGGTCCTTATAGAGAATCTAAGGGTCTAATAGCCCATAGTGGTACCAAGGTGAAGGGAGCCCGAATGCCCCTTGAGATCGTGTGCCACACTGAGATGCAGAGGATGGATACCCTAGACCTTACTTTCAGGTTGCGGCTCTGGCTTCAGGGTTTAGGGTTTCGGGTTTAGGGTTTAGGGTTTACAGTTACCCTTGCTTGGAGGACTGTGGGTGATAATCACATGCTTACATAACCAAACTTACAAATCAGGTAGGAGCCCTTTAGCAGATGTACAGCTATAAGTAGGTTTGCAGTGCCCCTGGACCTCCAGGTAAACCCTTGAAACTCCTCATTTCCCAGTATACCCGGAACCCTGAACCCTAAACCCCTAAACGGCAACTCCTAAACCTTACGCCCTAGGTCCTAAACCCTGACCCTGAACTATCCTAAACCTTAAGCGTCCAAGGACAGCTTTTTAGTTTCTCCAGGTTGCCATTTCGTGGAGTTAAAGGGTCACATAGCTTTTTTTTGAGTGTCTAGAGAAATTTGTAGAGCACCATAAGCCCCAAGCTCTAAACCCTAAACCCTAAACCCTAAGCCCCAAAAAACCTTGATTACGGGCTATTAGACCCTAAAATTCCCTATTAGGACCCTATTAAGGGTAGATTAAGGTACCCTTAAGGTCTAATAGCCCATAGTGATATCTGGGAGTGCACGAGTAGGGGCAACCCAAAAACATTGTAAGACTTGTTCTGAGGTTTCCCTAAAATGGAACCTCCCATTTTTTACGGCAGGGTTTAGGGTTTTTGGGGTTCACCATATGACCCCAGTTACCATGTCACTTTCCGTCTTCTTTTCCATTTGATTCTCCAACACACTATGGGCTATTAGACCGTAACGGTACTTGAATCTACCCTTAATAGGGTCCTAATAGGTAATTTTAGGGTCTAATAGCCCATAGTGGTAGAAGATCCAGGGACGTCGCGAGGGGTTTCCGCTTCTATATCTGCTTCCGGATGATTTGGGGATGGGTCCCTAGTTGGGATAGGTTAGGGTTTTGGGTTTAGGGTTTAGGGTCCCTAAACCCTAAACCCTAAACCTTAAACCCTAAACCCTAAACCCAAAAGATAGCTTGACATCTTGGAGCTTCAGGGCTCGGAGGAGGTCTTGGCTTTTCCTGTCCTTTTGACCAAAAACGAACATCACAGCTGAAGATTGACATGTCCAATGTGGGTTTCTGGGTTCAGGGCTTAGGCTTAGGGTCTCTGCAGGCCTCACTCCACATGCCATCGCTGTTCCGAACGCTATGCCCTCAATCTGAACATTAGAACTCCAACCCCTAAACCCTAAACCCTAAACACTTAACCCTAAACCCTAAACCCTTAGACAGCAACCCAGTCTGCTTGGAAGGATCGACGGCCATGCCCAGACTCCTCTGCAGCTGGCTGCTTGGTGGCTGTTGAGAAACGTAAATCTCAGTTGCTATAAGAAGGAAAGCCGAGTTTAGGGTTTAGGGTTAAGGGAACCCTATTATCTACAATATACCCACATTATACTATAAGAAGGGAAGCCTGTTATTTACAATAGACCCATTTCATGTTAACTTAGGCCCTGAACCCTAAACCTTAAACCCCATGTACCCATATTATGGTAAAAACTTAATTTACATTCCTTAATAGCAACGCAGGCTAGAGTGGATGCGCGGATCGACCCGAACTTCCACGAGGCACTCACCATCGAAGTAATCGAGACTGGGCATGGGCTTTGGATAGACTTCCTGATGGTTTGTAGGCATTTGGGGAATGCCGATAGTAAGAATCGCTTCTGGTAGTCCCCAGAAGTTGTATTCAACAGAATCTGCTAGCTGCCAGTAAGGTTTTTGGATTAGAGCTCAAGGCAAGAAGCATGTCAGGATTTTCAGACTGGTTCGCATAGAATCTCGATCCGTGATCTCCGAACTCCCCTTATACTTGCCTGTCTTTACGTTTGGGATGGATTAGGTAAGTTGAGGGACTCGAACCTAACCCGGAAGCAGCTCTGGAGAACAAACCTGAGACACAAGCCCTAAATCCTAGATCCAGAATGCTCTCCTATAGACCCCTCTGGCCGCGAGAAGAAGCAAGCTCCGGAGACTAGTATCTATTAGGCTGCTCCAACATAGATTCAGATTACACTTTCTTTTTCAATCTTCTTTCCCGTTTGACTCTGCATTCTGGGAGTAGTATCTTTATACATTACATTTTAGGCGCTTTCTAATCAGATGAAGCTTCCAGAAGCTCTGGGGACGATATGCGCCGAAGCCTAAACCCTAAACCCTAAACCCAGGAGAGGGGCAGTGCTGTGCATTGTGTCTCAGCCTATGAGGGTGACATTGTCATCATGGGCAGCGATGGCGTGCTTCTTGTCATGTACATAGGGATTACACATAGGGGTTCAGGGTTTTCCAGGGTTTAGGGTTTAGGGTGTTCCCAGGGATAGATGCGGGTTATTTTGGGGATGATGTAGGGGGAAGTGTACAGGAGTTATACGAAAATTTATACGGGCTTTACAGGGGGATTAGATAGGGGTTATGTAGTGATAGATCGGGGCTACAATCGGGAAATTACTAGTTGGCCTGTAGTGATGGGATAAAGAACAATCCTGGATGGTACCATTGTACCAAGCAGTGTGATTACATTCTCATTGACATTTCCAACTGCAGTAGCGGTAGACATCGAATCATTACACCTTGAGCCCTTTCCCTAAACCTAAGCCCTAATTGCCCCTAAACCCTAAACCCAAGCCCTTAACCCTAAACCCTTACCCTTAAACCCTACAAGCCGAGGTTCGACAACCTGTACCTGGATGAGATTATGGAGCTGGCAAATGGAATGCTACCTCCAACCCAGGGACATTTCTCTGAAATGCAGATGAAGGCATTGGCGCAGCAGATTGTTCCTCGACTTGCTGTTAGTATGGGTTTGGGGTTTAGGTTCAGGGTTGAGGGTTTAGGGTTGCGGGCTAAGGGTAGTTTTTTGGAGTTTCGTTCTGGTAAAGGTACTTGGTTCCGCAATGCGGAATAAGATCATGATGTGCAAGAATTGCTACAGGGGTGTTGATATTCAAAAGCATACATCCGGCTAAGATTCATACTGTTTATTCGTAGACGCGGCAATCCTAAACTCCAAACCACTCAGGTGGAGGCATGTCATGCGAAAACGAGGCCTGGGCCAAACGGGCAGCTACGGGAAGCCCCCATTGGTCGAGGAGGCAAGAAGGACGACACGTCCTGCGTAGTGGCAGAGGTCGTGGAGTGGACCAAGGACCGGCAACTTTCAGGGTTGAGGGTTTAGGTTTCAGGGGCAACTTTTAGCAAACTCAAAAGTCCTGACCTTAAATGATGGTTTATATAGAAGATGGTCCCAAATGGGCTTCATTTCAGGTTTCTGAACCTCTTTTTCAATGGCCAGCAAGGAGCACGCCAAAATCTGGTCCACTCCTGATGACGCCTTTGGGTGGACATCCATGTTCAACAACTTCCTCCCCCTCAACTTAAACGGCTGCTGTGTGGCCACCTATGAGTCCGATGACGAGGTAGACTTTCGGACACCAACAAACAAGAGGCCCAGTGCGGCTAGCCGCTTCCAGAACGATACTGGGTCAATGTTAGGGATTATATGAAGGGGGATATGGGGTATAGATAGGGATGTTATAGGGACATTTTTGTGATATATCGGGCTTAGGGATTCTTATGTACTTTTTGGGGTATGGGATTCTTTATATTTATGTAAAGGGATCCTTTTTTCTTCCTAGGGCACTATGGGTCAAGGATATGCCAGCCATGCCAAGCAGCGGGGTTCAGAGCCTGGGACCACAGTTAGGAAACCTGAATCCCGATTTTAGTTACTATAAATCCCTATTTTAGTGACTATAAGTCCCTGTTTTGGTTACTCAAAATCTCAAGTTTTGTGAGTTAACCGGAGCTCCTCAACCGCAGCCCAGGAATGGACAGATGAATGGACAGATGAACGGCCAGCAGAGAACCAACGGCATGAGCATGCCAAATTCAGTACCCAGCTCAGCCCCGGCTTCTGCAACCAACTACCCCTACCAACCAGCACAAACTGTACTCCCACAGATGCACCAAGCAACCCAAGCCCAGACAGCGCAACAGGCGCAGATGCAGCAAATGCAGATGCAGCAGCTTCAGCAACAGCAGCATCAGCAGCAACAGCAGCAACAGCAACAGCAGCAACAGCAGATGCCAATGCAATATCCCTCCATGAACCCATACCCAGCGTATGCCGCCAACCCCTATGCTCAACAATCGCTGCAACTCCGATGCACTTCATCCATCTGGGTTGCTGTTAAGGAACTTAAATTGAGTTACCATAATGGGTATATATAGTGAATAATAGCGTTTCCCCCCTAAACCCTAAACCCTAAATAGTAATTTATACGGTTTCCCCAATGTAGTAACTTAATTTAAGTTCCTTAACAGCAACCCAGTCTATTCTGTAGCTTCAGCCTCAGGTGCGAAGGCCTTGTCAGGTTTGAACATGTTGGATGTGGGTTCGTCGCAATCCCTTGTATACATACACATACACACACATATATGTATATATATATATGTAGAAGTTTTTACATATATACACATATGCTCTCACACATATACATATGTCACTTACGTAGCCGAGTTACAAACCCTCCATGATCTACAGTAAAACAGCCGGCGCTGGAGTTGGTTTGGGGTACACACCGCGGAGCTTATGGTTTGGGGTTGAGGGTTTTAGGTTTTGGTGACGGAATGCCTTAGCTGCAACACCCTAAACCCTAAACTTTACTGGGCTTACAGAGTGCAGGGATCACACAGCTTTTCTGCTGATCCAAAGCTGTTCTTTGTCTACAAAGTACTCGCGCATCTTTTTTTTGATATGGAGCATGGCTTGCATAGCTGGAATCGCACATGAGCACAATTTCAAATCAGGGTATTATGGTCCTCCATGATTTGCTATGGACTACTATAGGATACAATGATGCTCTCTTTTGGGTTGTTGTGTTCCAAGCTGCCTTGTTCCACCCACCAGAAACTTTCACACCGCCATGCACTGAACACTGAGATTCTCTGTTCTCCATGGTGGAGCATGCGAGCAGAGACATGAGAGCTGTCGATATTACAAATTTCGCATGGCTCTAAGTACCTTACACTTTGGAAGCCTGGTGTCATAGTTTACGAAGGTCAGGCTGGTTACAGTGTCAACACTGGGAGTCAGAACTGCTGCACCTGCCTCTCCAATGTGTGGAGTCCTTCTAGGGTGTACAGCTTGCCTAGCTATCGTGGCTGCGCAAAGAAGAGATTGCTATATTCTAGTTATGCCTGAAGCTTATCGAGAGTTGTATCTTGCTTTCGTTGCCTGCGTACGGCGTCTTGCTGAGGTATGCCAGCGGCCAAGCAGCCAACGCGGGTTGCTGACATGCAATTACTACGGGAGCCTGGTTATTTTTCCACACTATGGTTCTAATCTAGCACAATTGCAGTTGTTGGGTACTTGATAAAGGAGCCTAACATGATTTTGGTAATGATTTGAGCTTAAACCCTAAACCCTACTGTGCATGATTGGGGAAAGTTTGATACCTTTCCGGTTTAGGGATGCAGCAAGGTAGTTTTTTGAACGGTATCAAAACCTTACTCAGCTGAGTTCCATTTGAGACCCTACACACGAAACCCTAAACCGCGGAGCATGAGAAGAGTCCCCACATCCTTGTAGCAAGGTTACGGCTACGGTGGAGGTGGCTACACAGGCGTTGCAACGAATCCCGTCTATGGTCGGAAGCTGAGCCGAACCCTAAACCCTAAACCTTAAATGGTCAGAAGCTGAGCCGTTCATTTGTTCAAAGTTGGTGTTGTACTTTAATTGCGTTCCCACTGCTTCTTAAAGAGCACCCCGACGCTGATAGATTTTCTCTTGACATGTAATGTAATGGTATTCTGTTGAGACAATTTGGTGGGTGGACATGTGTATTATTGCTAGAGGGAGGGTATGAGGAGAGATGCTGTGCGCAGTATCGAGGCAGCTATGGTGGCTGTGGTGCTTACGGCCGTTACAGCTGATGTCCGGATTAGTTTCATGGCTACCTCAAGCTTTAGATAAGAATTTAGGGTTTAGGGTTAGCACACGTAGGGTTTAGGGGGATTAAGGTGTAGGAAAGGAGTATATAAGCTGAGCTAGCATGCTGAGAACATGTGAGACTCGCCTCCTGCAAGTCATTGCTAAGTTCATCTACAGCTAGCACAAAGAATCTGCAAGACTTTTGGTCCGCCAAGTATCTTTGAGGTACCGTTTAGGAGTTGACTAAACCATGTAAAAGTAGTCAGCTACAAGCGCTGCTGACTGTAAAAAACGCGAAATTCGTGCAAGCCAAAGCCTGGACTGAGATCCAAAAAAAAGCTAGAAGCTGGGTAGGCCCCTGGGATATTTAGTATTTTCCCTAATGGCTTTAATAAGGGACCCTATATACTAATTTTTTCAAAGGGCTTTAGGGGCCAACCCGGGAAGTAAAGAGGGAATGTCGAGGATTAAGGGCTTAGGAATTTAGGATTTAGGGTTTTTAGGGTCTAGAAAAAGAAATTTGTGGCTTGGAGGTGTGTTTGGGGTTGTAAAGGGTCTAGGAGCTTGGTTCCTAGATTTTGGGTTGAGGGCTTTTCGGGATTTTGGTTCAGGGAGTGATCTTTTGATTAGCTCTGGATCGTACATGGGGAAAATGCTTCTTTCGGGTCTTGCGCTCCAGCAGTTTCACTTTAGTTGCAGCAGCCGGATCACGCGAGATGGCTGCGCAGACAAAAAGTCGCGTTTTATTCAATCTGCGCTTAGGTTTGCTTGAGAATGAATCTCCGGAGTCTTCAACACCCAATTGCAAAAGATAGGAATAGCTCCGTGTGGAGTCTGGATCTTTTTTTCATATCGCTTCCGTGTCACAGGCTTCAGGGCCTTGGTTTTTGTTGGAACACCCTGTTTGGAGAAGAAGAGCTCATAAGATCCCTTCGTATCTTTGTGTCTTGTTGCCCGACGCGCTGTTTTATCAACATCAGGGGCATTCCGGGAACCGTTGCAAATTAAGACCACAGTCGAATTCAGCGCAGGGAGCTCAAACCTCTAATGTTCTCGCCTCAGTACGTCGAATAGTTTTTTGGGGCAATGACGAAGCCTGAGTAATTGCAAACATAATTTCTTTCATAACCTTTATATAATCAAAGACTCAACTCTTTTTCAAAAGGTCTCTACAGTAATCCCCTTCCCCTAGATTCCCTTTGTGGTATGCTATAAGATGTCGGAAATATTTCATCTTGGTGAGGCGTGGGGTTTTCACTATTAAGAGGAGGGGATTAAGCTACATCCTGGGCTACGGCAACCCAAGAGTGCTTAACATCCTGAAGATGCTGCGTCAACAATGTGCACCTGAACCTTTAAGTCTGTTCGGGTCATATGGGGTTTATTGAGGGTTATATTGAGGGTACAGGGTTGATATGGGGTGTATGTAGGGGTATAGGGGTATAGGGGTTACATAGGCTTTATACAAGGGTCATATAGGGGAGTAAACTCCCGAAGTGGGAGCGGCACAACAACAGGGGGGTCTCTTCTAGAAAGGGCTCCTGATGACGGGATCATCAGCTTGGGTAGTAGAACTCCTGAATCCGGAGCCCTAAACCCTAACTCTAGAGCTTCGAACCTGAAATCCTACATTTGAAACCCTAAACCTTAAACCTAGCCTCCAAACTCCATGGAACTCCTAAGCCTCTGCAGGGGCCAGACTCGACCAGCCGGACCGAGCATGGCAAAAGCCAGCAAAAGGAGGGGGAGCAGGCCATGAAAGTTTTCTGGATCAATGCTTAGGTTTAGGGGTTTGGGTTTAGGGTTTAGGGTAGGGATCCTTTAAAGGGGGATACGGGGTGTATATATAAATATATATATATGTATATAGGGATGTTATAGGGACTTTTTTGGGATATAGCATTTTTCACATTACGATTCCTGTTTCTTTTACGATTACCTCTACTAGCCTCAGGTAGGTCCCAAACAGTTTAAGGGCATGAGTTTTCTATTTAGTTGCTCGCCCCATTCGTCCAAGGCAAGCACCATAACTCTAAGCATTTGCGGAGCGCTTGTTTTATGTTGCCTTTGGTCAATTAGCCGAGGTATACCCAATTTGTCCTAAATACTTAGCCCCTGCCATTTTCCATGTGAAGGCTGTGGGATGTGAGCGAACTTACACACATAATACTCAGATGCTGATGCAGGTTTTGAAGAAGCTAAGTGCATTTCCAGATCTGGGGCATGCGGCACCTTAGCAGCCGCTGCTGTCTGCTGGTTTTAACCCTGAGCCCCGGACCGTAGTTAACCGAAGTCAGGCAAGAAACTGTGACTGCTATCACCCGTTGAAACTTGACCATGCCGCTCCGTCCACAGGTGCCTCAAGATTGCAAGAACACGCTGCCTTGAAGTTAACCTCCGACGCACCGTCAGATATACCACAAGCACCACCACACCTACCACCGTGCAAACGTTCTGATCACCTAAGCCCTGAACCCCGAACCCTGAGACCGCAACCCTGAACCCTGTCCTAGACTCTTAGACTTTTAAGACCCAAATGCTGAACCCTACAGTTTCCATTTCATTTTCAATTCTTGTACCCTACACCGTAACCCTACATGCCCCACAACCCCGGGCCCTAAACCCTGAACCTTAAACCTATGTGGCAGTTTCCATAAACAGGGTCAACCCCAATACAGACACCCCCAGCTCTGTAGTGCTTATGATTGAGATCCCCCCCAAAGCAAGGGACCCCTCAGTAGAGAAGCCCAGTTCCCATCTTATTTGATGCTCCACTATTGCGGCAATAATCTTAAGCCCTAAGCCCACAGCACTAAACCTCATTAATTTTGTAAATCCTTGTGCATCCCTATATGCTTTTATATGACCACCACATAAACTCAAGCCTGAACCCTGAACCCTAACCCCTAACCCTAAACCCTCAATCCCTAAACCCTAAACCCCTAAATCCTAAACCCCTTAACCCCTAAAACAATAGGATTACCAGACGATCTCCGTCTGGGACTGGCCCTCGGACCACGACGGTCCGGTCTGCACGGCAGCCGTTGGCACCCAGGAGCCGAAGGTTTTCAGGGTTTGAGGTTTAGGGTTTAGGGTTAAGGGGTTTACTGTAGAAGCTAAAATGAGTTCCCAGGTTATGGCCCTAGGTTCCTTAGGGTATTCACAGGGTTCAGGGGCTTTGGCAAGGCTTTCGGGTTGAGGGTTTGAAGCTTAGGTATTTCAATTTTAGGGACTTGGGCCAGGTTGTTTAAGGGCTGGGGCTTTTAAGGGTTTGGACTGCAGGGTTTGCAGGGGTTAGGGTTGAGGGTTGCAGTTGCTTTGCCAGGGTGTTGTAGGGTTTTGAGGAGGTACCGTGGGCTTAGGCCTATCAGGGGCTAAGGTTCAAGGCTGTTTGAGCTATTACGTTCATTGTTGTGGTTTCGAAGGGGAACCAGAAATTATGGGCTTTTGGGAGCGAGGGTTCAAGGTTGTTTGAGGTTGACCGGTCTAAGCGGGGAATAGTGTTCTAGTGTTTTGGGTAAAAGGCAGCAGAATACCTGCGCCTACAAGGAACTTTCCCGGATTGACTGTTTGGGGGGGGGGGTTCGGGGGGAGGGGCTCTGAGGTCTCGTTTACAAAGCTTACTTAAGCTAACATGATGTTGCAAATCTCTGGCGTGTGAAAGCGACCAGGAAAATTTGAAGCGTACGCACCGACTTTGGCTGCTGCATTTGTTCTGGTATCCTAAACCCTGAAACCCTAAACCCTAAACCGCTGCAAGTCAGAGCGGCTTCTGTGTTTCCAACTACAAGTAGGTAAGCAAAGGTCCAAAGATGTTCTGATGGACATTTTTTCCGTATCGCAGAATCACAACTCCTTACTTACTGGTTGTGAGTGGGAAATCCTTAAGGGCAATATAATAATCCCAATATAATCCCTGTATGATACATTTCCATATTTGCTGCTAAGCACCCGTAAGTTTGGACACAATTTCAGTTCTGACTTTCATTTCGCGACAGCACCAATGGGCTATCTGAGCGAGCTTGTGACTCAACCTTAAGATCTGGTGTCCTGGGCTTGTCTGGGTTGCTGTTGGGGAATCTAAGCTCAGATACTAGAATAAGGAAATCCTGTTAATTACTATATACCATTCTTATGGCAGCTTAAGCCCCAAGCCCTACATACCCACACTATTCTAATCTAACCCTATAGCCCACCCCAAAAGGGACCTATTATTTACTATATGCCCATAATATGGCAATTCAATTTATCTTCCTTAGAAGCAACCCAGTTATCCGGTTGTGTTGCTGAGAGCTGTCAAGATCCAAGCCCGCAGCGATTTTCTTCATACGTTGCTCCCTCATTCAAGGCTGACGGTTTAGGGTTTAGGGGCTAGGTTATACTGCATCCAGTCATGACCTTTGTGATTCATACTGTTTCGTGTGTTGTATCCTTTGGTGCACTACCAATATGGGGTACCACTAAACGCTAGACCCGAGAAGCATTCCTACCCCAAACCCTGAATCCAAAAAACCTTGTTGGTGGTTAGTAGGGAATAAGGGAATACAATCCCTGTATAAGATATTCCCTGATTCAAAACCCTAAACCCTAAACCCAATAAGCAACTTCTGAAGTGGTGAAGCCCCAACTCTAAACAGAAAACTCCTTCCCCAGAGGGTCCAAGTACCCAATAATTAGGTACTTGGGTTTTGGGTAATAGTAATTATAGTATAGATTTTGGGTAAGTATTTGATTCTCAGGTACTTGAACCCTTAGGGTTAGTCTTTGAACTACTGGAACTTGAGCATAGGACGTGCAAACATGCGTGCTCTTCAACGCTTGGGACACGCACGAGATAGCAACTAATGGTCAGCTGCTGAGAGATGGACCCTGCTTCAAGTAACTACGGGGAGCTTTGTGACTTCCTCTAGTATAGGCGCTTTTATCTGATTTCAGGGGTTTATGTTTGCACAGGTTTCGAACAGAGTTCATCTGAAACGTCGGATGCACTGTTCAAAAGTTTTGGATTCCCAAGCTATCTTGCTCTTCTGCGTCGCGGGCTTCTGGTCTGAGAGCTTCTTTGGCTTTGGAAGTTCACGCCTAGGCCCTAAACCCCACATCCCAAAAGGTCTGAGCCTTAAACCCCAAATCCCCCAACCTTTGGAACCTCAGCCCTAAACTTAGAAACTTTTCTATTGGAAGATGGAAAAAGCCTCCCGACAAAACAAGAACAATTTCAAGACCTTCAATACCAAGCCTTAAGTTTGGGGTAATGGAGGGCCTGAATAGTTATTAACGTTGCGGTCCTAGATTGCTTTTATAATCGCGGTGCGTGTGCCTCAAACAAACCTCATCAGGAGAATCCCCATAATCCCTTATACAACGCCAATTTCCAGATAGGTTTTTAACTTTTCTTCTCGTTTTGATTCACCACTTTTAGTGTAATTAGTATGTTTATATATAATCTACAGAGTCTCCAACATTCCTAAACCCTGAACCTCAAACCTAAATCCGGGAAGCCAAGGTAAGCGCCGGGTTTTCTTCTGGACCTGGGATGTGGAGCAGCCCTTCCAGGCCTCACATGAACCAACACCCTAAACCCCAGTCCCCCCCTAAACCCTAAACCCTTAACCCCAATTCCTAGTGGGAGCTAAGATCCCATCTTCCTTTCAGGTCTAGTATTTCAAAGAAGCCCTAAGATACTCTCCTATATAATCCCTTACATAATCCCCTTTTCGGAGTTTGGACTCATATTAGGCGTCCCAACAGGCCTCAAATCAAGGATGTATGGTATTTGGAGGCCAATGGGAGTAACTTTTTTGCTTGTTGTTGGTTTTTTGAAGTACCAGTTTCTTCAAAGCAATAAACTTGGGTTGGCTGATTTTGGAAATAGTTCCATGATCAGCACTGTGAGTTCATTTTTTGAAAATGGTAAGGTAAGATGTAAGGGCTTGCATGAGGCTCCGGTATGAAGCTTCCCTTCATATTGGAGTGTGACAAAATTATCCCTCTCAAAACCAAAATAGGGAGCTGCCTAATTCTTGTGTAATCTCGGGAATCCTCTCGTATCCCTGAGATACCTACGGGCCCCTGCCCTAGATCGGCTCTTATAGAACCGGAATTGGAGTCTTTGCAGACTCTGGACTCCAGATCCTGAAGCCTTGCACCGTGAAGTTTCGGGTGTAGGATTTGGGGTCCATCCTTCACAGTGCCTGCAAAAGGGATTCAGATCTTTGGGAAGCTCACGCAGCTCTCCTGCCAGTTCTACTCGCCGGCACTAGCGCCGCGGGACTTCAAGCAGAGGATAGGAGACTACACGTGCCTGCCTTGGTCGACACGACTCCGTGACTCTGTGGACTTCGGGGAGTGTGGAAAAGATCAGAGAGCTAGCACATCGCATTCACGGATTACATTGGGGAATTCGAAGCATATCCGAGATTTAGGGTAGATGTTGTCCCCAACAGCACTTAAGAATGGTTCGATTCGTTTGTAGGTAGCTGGGGCATGGGTCATTTTTCAGTTCAGCCTTCTAATTCTGGTTATACCTCTGGACACGATCCGATGTTCCGTTTCAGTATCAATTTTCGTGTTTTTGGCCAGCAGAAAGCTTATGAGATCTCCAAAGCAGCTTCGTTTTGATGACCTTGCTTCAGATGAGGAGAAGCTTGTTCTGGAACATCTAGCGTCTTCCAAACCCTAAACCCTAAACCCTAAACCCCTAAACCCTAAACCCTAAACACTTCCAACCCAAGCCGGTCCCCAACCGAGGCAGACGATCTTCCTGCCAGACTCCACGCAGGCAGCCGCAGATTGCTGTAGTCTAGAATAGCTGACTATAGTCACTCTTAAGTAGATAGAATATGGCCTTGGGTATATTATAGTAAGATCCCTGTATACCCTATATTCTATCTACTTAAGGGGGATTATATGTTCTTAAAATGCAGGACATTGTATATGTTGGGGTTATATGGGGATAATGGAAAGTAGTGGAAGCTATAATAATAATAGTAATAATAATAATAACAATAACAATAATAATGATCATAATAGTAATGATATATTGGGGTTTTATAGGGCTTACGTTTGAGGACTTTGCCAGGTAGTCAGTTTAAACCCCCTTGATGCGGAAAAAGGCTGCTACTGGCACGATCGATGGTGATGTGGTCATATGGGACCTGTCATTAATTGCAGGGACCTCAACTGTCGCCTGGGTTGAGTGTGTCTTAGGGTTGAGGCCTCGTTGCGGTCTGGAAGTAAGGGTTTGCTACATTAACGATGCCCATGGTCTGTATGGTCGTTGTTCTAGGAGTTTCCTTTTTAGATCCTGTTTCACGGAAGTGCTGTTGAAGATGAACAGACTCCACTCATTCAACGGCCACAGAGTTTGCAGCTTGGCCCTGGTTTACAGTCATGTGGTTGCTTCCAAGACCCGGGTCCCCCCTTGTATGCTCCTGATTCAAAGCAGTCTCACGGGGTAGGGGCGGGGTAACTCTGGAAACCCCATGCGCCCAACCTGTTTAGCATGGAAGGGGTACGACATGGTACCCTAAATAGCATTTTATGTTCCATTATCCCAACATAACCCCAACATAACCCCAACATAACCCCAATATCACCCCAACATAGCCCCAACATAACCCCAACATAACCCCAACATAACCCCAACATCACCCCAACATAACCCCAACATAACCCCAACATAACCCCAATATCACCCCAATACTACCTACTACATGGTGAATATTCATATCAGGGCGGCGTGGGCTTGTTTCCAAATGGGCAGGGGATTCATGTAAAGGAGTTGACGGGGCTTAGGGCTTAGGGTTTAGGGTCAAGGGTGTAGGGCGGCTCCGGATAGTTAGTAAGGGTTTTTAATTCTGACGATATGCGGATCATCAGTGGGCATGATAAAGGTAGTATTATCTTTCCTCCGTGTACTACTCAACGCGAGTAAGCTAGGTAGGAGGATGCACGACTTGTACTGAGTTGCTGTGAAAGAGCTCAACTAAGTTACTATAGTAAGGAAACCTTGTTTTTGTGTTACGATATACCGTATACTCGTAGTATGGTAACCTTACTCAAGTTCCTTAACAGCAACCCAGTATAGCCTGGTTATATCCCAAAGTGTCTTGTATGCACGAATATGGATTTCACATTCCTGCCCAGCAAACCTAGGCCTCGAAGCCTGTATACTGCATCTGAGTTGACTCATTTTAAGGAGCGGAACGTTAGGCTTAGAACCGTCAACTGAGTAGTATTTTATTTGTGGATGCTATGGCATCTAATCTAGTGTAAGATTCTATCCTTCTTTTGGGCATAGTTTTTTTTTTTACGAAGAATGTAATCTTACCAGGCTCAACCAAAATTTCAAAAGTCATTACCCAACTGATAGTAGTTACAGCTCCTAACTGTGGGGCTCAGGGTTTAGGCTTGGTCCTCAGCCATGCAAAATTGTGTTCTGAGGTTTAGGGTTTAGGGTAACTTTTAGGGTTTAGGGTTTAGGGTACTTCATCTAAATCCATTGCCTTTCTGAATTCGAAGCCCTGCAGCCAAATTCCATGTGCAAAGCCCTTGGCCATGAAAGCTCCATGCAAAAGTTTAGGGTTTCGGGGTTTAGGGCCAACTCCCGATACCCCCATCCCCAAAGTCAAAGTTTGAGGGTTTAGGGTTTAGGTTTTAGGGTTTAGGGTTTAGGGTTTAGGTATGAGCTTCGATTAACTTTTCCAGTCCTCTATATACCTCCACACAATCCCGGTTAGGGTGTAGAGCTTTGGTCCCTAAACCTAAATCCTGAAGCCTGTACCTTAAACCCTCAACCCTGAACCCAAAACCCAAACCCCTGGACTCTAAACCCTAAACCCTATATCCTACCCTAAACCCCAAACCATACCAAGCCAGAGCTTTGGTCCTTTAAACCCTACTAAACGCTAATCCTACTAAGCCCTAAACCCTACTAAGCCCTAAACCCCACTAAACCCTAAACCCTAAACCATAGCTGGTAGTTTCCATTTTATTTTCTATTATCCCAATATATCCCCAATTTCTACCCCAAATATTACCCCAATGGGTACCTATATCCGAAACCCAAAAGCCCGAGAGTCCCCCTTAAGTAGGTACCTTAATCTACCTTTAATAGGGTCCTAATAGGGAATTTGAGGGTCTACGTAATAGCCCTAAACCCTACTAAGCCCTTAACTCTACCACATTAGGGTGGACAGCTTGGCCCTAAACCCTAAATAGTAGATTCCATCTGATTTTCCATTATCCCAATATAATCCCAATATAACCCTAATGTTACCCCAATGGGTCCGTAGAAGCCCTAAACCCTACCCTAAACCCTAAACCCTACACCCTAAACCCGAAACCCTAAACCCTAATTTAGGGTGTACAGCCTGGTCACCAAGGTAGATGGCCTGAGCCGGCCGGACGAGCGACGTGCTGTGAAAATCATCCGGCTGTGTCCGGAGGTGTCGCTAAACGCGGGGTGCTCAGCTTTAGGGTTTTGGGGTTCAGGGTTCAGGGGTTGTGGGTTTGGGGTTTTGGGTTTTGGGGTGTAGGGTTTAGGCTGCTTGCTCAGTGGGCATTTTGGGGCAACAGTCTCAAGTGTATTGGGAGGCTTACAGGGTTCAGTGTTCCGGGCTTGGGAACGGATCCCGAAAACGAGCATGTAATTCATTTGTTGGGACCATCCCCAAATTAGAGTAAGGTTGTATCCTCCTTTGGGCTAGAGTATGTCTCATAAGGACAACGTGACCTTACTTGCGTTACCCAGCAAAAATTCTACCTAACTGTTTCCTGTGCCTTGGTTGAAGAAGCGGTGCTCATAAGCACAAACAGAGCCCTGCACACTGTCAAGTAGGGAGACCTTGATGTTCCAATTTTCTGACTTCTCATGACATTAAACCTTATAGTCCCCCCTAAGTAGATAGAATATGGGGTGTATGGGGATCTTGTTATCACACACCCGGCACCTTTAAACCTTAAACCTGGACTCCTTGATTCAGGTATAAGTGTCCTTTTTTCATGCGCTGCAGGTTTTGCAAGTCCACGAGAAGGCCGCGGCCCTGGCGAGCCAGCGTTTTTTCATGTGGACTGTAAGTTGTGTGTTGTCAATACCGGGGGATGTATGGTGGTTATAAGACACATTCAAAGGTCCTGCTCAGGATTTCTATAGGGACAGCTTGGAGAAACCCGCCAGTTCTGAGACTTGAACGCCTCCTGTGCTTTATCGTCTACCTTTCTTCTAACACCGGGAACTTCCAAAACTTCTTGCAAGTACCCATGGACCTCCAAGTAGCCCTAAGCCTTGAAACCCTAACCAGAAGATCCCGAAGGCACGGGTGGTCATCGGCACAGCGGACGGTGCTGTCCGCTTTTATGACTACCAATTCAGAGCCTTCAGCCTCAGAGTGCCTCAGGGCTGGGCTCAGGGGTGCGGGGTCTAGGGTTAGCAGTCCCCCTTAAGTAGATAGAATATGATGTATATGGGGATCTTACTTAAGGGGGACTATTATCCCTAAACCCTGAATAGTAGTTTCCATTTTCTTTTCCATTATCCCAATATAAACCCCAAATTCAATCTATTTCAGGGGGGCTATAGGGTTTCAAAGGTAGGGTTGAAGAGTCAGCTCTTTAGCGTCCGTGCACCAGTATTTTCTTAAATGTTTCAGCAACATGAGGCAACTCGAGGGATGTGGTTACTTCCGCGGAAAGGGTTTAGGGTTGAGGGTTTATGGTTTAGGGTCATTGAATTGCAGCAGTTTGGACAGCAGGATTGCACTTCAGGTGCCCGTAGAAGTAACGACCATGTGGGGGGCTACGCTACTTAGCTGTTCAGACTTCCCACGCATCACGCGGCCTGCAAGTTCGCAGCAGCATCTACGTGATTTTCAGAGGGTTTCAAGGCGTAGTGTCCCGTGTGGAGCTTCAAGTAGCGTGCGGCTCAAAGTCTAGGAATATGAGCATAAAGCGCAGTGTTGCCGATAGGTCCTGGGATGGATTGAAGTACTTACTATTTCTTGTGGTGCGAAACAGGCTGTGCATCGCCATGAGTTTTGGTTTATGGGGCTTTCACCTTTAGATGCTTTGCTTGTGGTGTTAGCGGTATGGTGTACCATTGTCTTGTATTTGTTCCTGCTTTTCTTTGCCTCTGACTGGCGTAGCATTTGGGGTTTGGAAATGATGAAAGGTACATTAGCTTCAAACCGTTCCCTTCACATCCACACGTCTGCAAAGTGTGCGATTCCAGTGACTCCAATACTGCGCATGTCTCAAAGTCTGCATGATTGATGCTGAGCCTCGTGGACAGAGTCCGCGCCTCTGCCGAAGTCAGCAAGTTGCTCAAGACAGCCCCATGCCACCAATGCTGGCAAGATGTTGCTTGTACCATGTTCCTACTCGGAGGCGTTTACTGCATTGCAATATCATGTTTTGTTTGGTGGGAACATGAGTGCAAAGGGTAAGCATTGCGCAGCTTCAGCGGTGCTATGGGCTGCAGCAACAAGGGCGAACCCTTGACCCGAACCAACGCGGCTACCGTTCACATTTAACATGTTGAATGTCTTAATGCACTAGGATACAATATTACATTACCTCAGGTCGAAGATCCTCAGGGTAATGTATAGTAATCAGAATACTAATAAAGATAATAGTAATAATAGTAATAGTACTAGTACTAGTACTAGTAATAGTAATAGTAATAATTATAGTAATTATATTAGAAATAATAATAGTAATAGTAATAGTAATAGTAATAGTAATAGTAATACCAGGATCTGTAGTATCAACCCTAGGACACGGGAGGATCAGGATTCTGAGGATGAGCCATGGAAGCAGCGGCCATCCACGGCTGCAACCAGCGGGCTGACCCTGGGGTACTCCTGGGAAACCTTTCGGTTTAGGGTTCAGGGTTTAGGGTTTAGGGGAGTTATTGTGGACTATAATTGCTACGTAACTCATGTAACCCCCAAAAATAATCACTACTATTATTACTATTATTACAGCTATTATTACTATCATTATTATGAAGTGCTACACCATAAACCCTAAACCCCTAAACCCCTAAACTCCTAAACTCCTAAACCCCCAAACCCCTGAACCCTCAACCCTAAACCCTAAACCTAGGACTGCGTGGAATTCAGCCATGGGTTGCTGGCAAAGCCCCTCCGCTTGGAGCAGCAGCTTCTCTGCAACTTGCGAGGCCGTCCGTTTCAAGGAATTACGTGGTATATGGGGGGTTTTTAGGGTTTTGTGGTTTTGGGGTTTAGGGGTTTTAAGGAGTTATGGGATATGTGGGGGGTTTTGGGGTTTAGTGTTTAGGGAAACTTACGTGGAAACCCCAAAAAAGGTCGCATGAAGAACAGCTTCTCTTATAAGGGGGTCTACTCAGGTTTCCATGTTAGTTTGGGGGAGTGTATAGGGTATATGGAGGGTTACATTCCTCCGACGTAACAGTGAAAGCATGGATTGCATGTATTTCCAACCGTTGATGGCATGTATAAGGCAGGCATGGCATGAGCATGGCAGTGAAGCCCAAATCGCCCTTTAAAAGTTCAAGACCCCTCAGGCTCCATGCAATATTATCTTTCTTATTAGTATCGTTACTGATTGTTGTATTATGAATATTAGAATTATTCCTGTTACCATTGCGGAACCTCGAGCTTCATTCCGTGAGCTGAGGAGAGGGGCCACGTCGGGAGATTTCGTTCAAGGTACTTCCTCTGTGATTTGGCCAGCTGCGAGTAGACTGGCCGTGTACCCTGGCTGCAGCCTTATGCGCTGAAACTGTCGCGAGAAGCTCATGTATGGAAGTTGCTAGTAAGGGGTAGCTAGTGATTGCAGGGTCCATGTGGCGTATGAAAGCCGGGGATACACAGACAGATGACAGTATGCATGGATAGATAAACATATCAACGATAGAATCCTTAACACGGTCGACTTTGGCGTGGAACTCATGATTGTGGTATCTTCATGCCTACGTTATGGACTACCCCAAGATCGGGGATCTAGGTTAGGAGGTTAGGCCCCTTCTGCCCACTCATAGTCACGAGGGGGGAGAATGGTATTCATATTCGAGTCCCTTGGTGTTCTGGGGTTCATATTCTGACGTCCACTTCCCACATGGGGCTGTCTCGAAACAATTCGTTTTCCTCTCGGTGCCAACTGTCGTACGGCAGCTAGAAAGTAGCGCGCAACATGGGGCAACACTTTACGAAAGTTAAACCCTAAAACCTAAATCCCAAACCCCTTAACCCTAAAGGCCTTGGTTGCGACCCAACCCTTCGCTAAGTGCTGAAGAACTTTTTTTCGTGTCAGCATGACGCCTCATTCAAGATCTCCTTCACTAAGCTAAGGTCCCCGAGTGTAGCATGTTTTAACAGCTTGTTCCCTGTATGATGCACTGTTTTCTTTTTTCATTTAGCAGGGTTACCTTTCGAGCCGAAAACCTAAGACTGAGCTGAGATCCTTCAGAAAAAGACCTAGTCGGGCGCTGTTTCCTGAGCTCCTGCCTGATTCAGTCTTACTGGTGCTGGATGCGCTGCTGCTGGGTTTAGGGTTGATGTCCAAGAGAGAAGTATCCTAAGCCCGTTCAGCCGAACCCCAACCGAACCCGAAGCCTTCAATCTTCTTGATTATAAAAAATCCTGCCTAACATTACTATACTATAGTACTACAATCACCAAGGTATAAGGTACTGAGGGTTATGCAGGATTCTTAGGAAGCACCGTATCATGTCCAAACACGAGCATTCGTCCAAAGCTTGTCAAGCTTGGGAAGACAAGTAAAGCAACACGAAAAGTGCCTAAAATCATGGTTCCCTGCTACAGTGTTCCACCCAAGAAGTACCAGATCACGTGAGGAATTCCCAGCTGGCATAGCAAGCCCTAACCTGAAACCTCAACCCTGAACCCTAAATCCCCAACCCTAAACCCTAAACCCCAAACCCTACACTCTGGACCCTGAAGCCTAAATCCTGAATCCTCAAACCCTAAACCCTGAACCCTAAGCTGGTCCAGGTATCTCTGCGACCATCCTGATCTGATCCAGAACAAGAGCGTTCTTGATCCTGGGCTCTGCTCAGACTGGGTAGGCCCCTGCGATATTTAATATTTTCCCTAATGGCTTTAATAAGGGACCCTTTATGCTAATATTTTTCGAAAATGTTTAGGGGCCAACCCAGCAGAATACGGGGCAAGCTATACGGTTGCGACTGTTTAAAAGATACTTTATATATGAGCTATAGTGCAAACTCCTTAAAGGGGTTATTTGGGGCTGATATAGGCAAGTTTTATAGGGGTTCTTAAGGGGGGATACTTGGAGTATAGACAGTGGCTCATACAGAAACAGGCTATGCAACAACGATAATCTTGTTCATATTAAATGGCCCCAGGTAGCAAACTCCCTAGGACCTAACAACCACTCCCTCAACCCTCCTTAAATCCAGCATCCACCAACCCTGAACTCTAAACCCTAATTCTAAACCTTGTCTATGACGCCCTAGAACCCCTTCAAAGAGACCCACCCTAAATCCTCCCATGGATCCTACCATCACTAAAGGAGTGTGTTGGTATCTGGGTTGGGCATCCTAAATCCCCGGCACCTCCATCCCTTAATCCCTACATCCCTAAACCCCTATTCCCTTAACCCCAAACCCCTATAGTCCCCCTTAAGGACTATAGGTCTTTGAAAGGGGCTCCCCCAGCTTTTGAAGATTTGTTTTGGGGCATCCTACCCTAAGCCTTAAACCCTAAACCCCAAACCCCAAACGCTAAACCCCAAACCCTAAACCCGGAACCCCAAACCCTAAACCCCAAACCCTGAACCCTAAACTCTAAGCCAAGGAGTTGGGGGCCGGCTTAGGCCTCGTGGGCGCGGCCTGCGCTGCAGCAGGAGCCAAGCCGGTACTTTGGATGCCCAAAGCTGGGGGATTCCCTTAGGGTTTTAGGGTTTAGAGTTTTAGGGTTTAGGGTTTAGGGCTTAGGGTTCAGGGTCAAGGGTTTAGGGTTTAGGATTTAGGGTTTAGGATTTAGGGTTTAGGGTTTTAGGGTTTAGGGGGGGTTAGTAGGGAAGTAGGGAATATATGATGTAGGGATTATAGCTGCGGTTCCTACCGTTTTGGGATGAAGATTTGGGATGTTTGGGACTTGAGGGTTTAGCAGGGTGGCGGTCTAGAGTTTTGGAGGTTCTGGGGACGAGCTTTAGGTGTGGTGGTTTACGCTTCTCGGAAGTAGCACGGCCATTGTGTTCTTTGAGGATTTAACATCCAGGCCTATTGCTGTTTGGGTTGAGGGTTCTAGGGTTTTGAAATCTGGTTCAAGCAGAGCTGGGGTTGATTTTTTGTTTTGGATTTTGTTAGGCTAGATGGGGTAGGTCTAGGGTTTGTGAGTCTCTGTTTTCGGCAGCGTTGATGGCGTGCTGGGCCGGATGCTTCAGTATCCCATCATTACAGGGGTGATAACCAGTTCAGTGACGCGTCTGACTTCGGCTTGTCCTACGGACATGGCACCGAGGTCGTTTGTAACTGCAGTTGCCGCCGGGTGAACTCCTTAAGATGCCTGTTGTCTTTCGTGGACATCTCGTGCTGATCCGTAAGGTGCATGTAAGAATTACCGCTCCGCATAGTTGTAGTTCCTCTTAATTCGGAGACGTAGGGGGCAATACCTTGATCAGCAGTACCTCCCAAACTCTTGAACTTCCTCGAGCCGACCCTGAAGTGTCATTGAGTTGCAGTAGCCAATTAACTACATTCATTCATCCTAATAAACCTCAAGCCCGAATATTAAAAATCCTACGCCCCCAAGTGTCAAACCTTGACTTGAAGCATGCCAGACCGCAGGCTGTAAGCCCTGAGCCTTCAGCTTGGGTTTGGGGCTTGGGGCCTTCGAGGTTTAGGGGTTTAGGGTTTAATGAGGGTCTAGGGCCTTCGAAGCCTAAAACCCTAAGCCCTAAACTGTTTGATTATAGCATATTATAGCTGATTGATGCTAGTTAGATGGAAAGGCTTAAGGACATAACTCATTCACTCTAAACCCTAAACCCCTAAACCCTAAACCCTCAACTCCAAGCCCTAAACCTGAAAGCGCTCTCAACCTTCAGGTGCTGGTCACCGACTGCGAACGTGCCCTGCCCCTGCTGCACCAGAATCAGGCCTTGCTCGCCCAGGATCGACTGAAACCCTAAACCCTAAACCCAAACCTCTCCCTGACCTGCGCGGGTAAACGCGAACTGTAGGGTTGAGAGTCACTTTTAAGGGTTGAAGGGTTGCGGGTTTAGGGCTTCGGGGTCTAGGATTTAGGGCTTGCGGGTCTTAAGTTTCTCAAAATTGTGGGCCTGGCATAGTAGGTAGTTGTCTAGGAAAGTATTAGTTTCATGTTGTGGTTTAGGGTTTCGTGTTGACGACGGTGTATCCTGGAGTATTAGGAATACTATTAATACTTTTGATACCAGTGATACTTTCAATATGTGAGATTAGTGAATCATGCTATGGTAGCAATACCAGCACTACTACTAGTATCAGTGTTAACAGTATGGCCAAGAATATTTCAAATACCAGCAGTGCTGGAGATTCATCTAATTCTAGTACCTCGGTTCATATCGGCAATGCTAATTGTAAACGCTAGCGCGTGCCCGCCTCGGCTGGCGGGGCTTCCCACTGTAGGAACATGTAGGTATAGATATACAGGTATTTAAGTT